>CABFVX010001297.1:62481-81751 GCA_902151425.1 Timema shepardi | reverse complement strand
GTTTATCCCCCCCCCCCCCCTATTCCCCAACCGCCGTCGACGAAACTTGAAGACAAACTCCGGCTAATGAGCGAGCAAGGTTTTGTTGGCCAAGGATGAAGGGATTGGAAGTTGTAGCAAATACATTCTGAAAACACTGTACTTTAACAAAAAGTTGTAAGCTCACATATTGATTTCAATAATAACCCCAAAACTAGATGACAGTTGCTTATATAGTGGTATTAATATATTTTATTGCGAGGTATGAGGGGGATGGGGAAGGAAGGCGCGTGAGGCTGTGAGCAAATCAATGTCAGGAATAATTATTAGACAAATCTTAGATTATAATTTATATAGTGCATATTGCTGAAAAAGCCATTAGTTTTTTTTAAAATTCCTTTGTTTGAAAAACCGGAAATTTGTTTCATAGCCTTGTAATTAAAAAAATTACTCAACATCTTTAAATAATCTTATAAAACAAATAAAAACTACTTTCTAGCCAAGTTTATTTTTATCTTAAGGCTGAGATTACCTATAAATGCATGGCTCTAAGCAAACGTTTTTATAATATATATACATAATTCAATATATTTGAGTTTATTTTTTATTTGATTAACATATTCAGGAATCTTTCATTATTTGTATGGAATTTTCAAAACAAGTAATTAAATTTGATGCAATATTTTTATTAAAATTTTTCTATTTCAATCTATTTTAAATGGGAAAACAAAAAGTATACATGGATTTATTTATTTTACTTAGGAAATCAATATAAATTGTATAATATAATTTTTTTATTTATAAACAGACAAGCAAATAAATTCTTCTTCTTTTTAAATGTATCATTAAATCCAGGTTAAGTTAAATGAATACGACAATAATGAACTCTAACAACACCCGAGCAGGTGACATGTGAACGACCCGCTACCCCCAGATCACTCGTTACATTGGTGCAGGAAGAGGGATATTGGGGGTGTGTTTGACTTATCATAATAACAAGAAATTGGGCAACAGATATTTAGGGTTTGGCGGCTCTTATCAAAGAAACAGTGCCACTTAACAACAAGATGGAAGAATAAAGGGCGGTGAACAGTAGGATGGAGGGACAAACTACGCCAACGAACAACAACTAGTGAGAACATGGCGCAGTGTGCGGTAGAGTTGGGAACTAATGGGAGTGAGCCCGTGATCCAACACAGAGTGTAATCATTGCAGGGATTTGAAGATGCATAGTACCATTAACACAAGGGCTATAAAAGACTTATTTTTAAAATAAAAGTCAAGTATGAGTAATGATTACATGTGTTACAATTCAAATTTCCCGGTCAGAATCAAATACGCCCCTTAAAAGCGTTAATGTAACTTCTGGTAGTACAGTTTTTGGATCCACCACATCATGAGTATAGAGCTAGTCGCCCAATAAGGCGCCCCATACTTCACCGTGTGAAGCATTCACCGAGTTATCGTGGCACTTGGGATGACAGCTGTCATATAGTTTGTAATATTCTTTAATTAACAATAAACCTACCCAATCTAAGCCGTTGATTTAGAGGATCTGAAAAACTGCAATATATGTTACACTAAGCACAGTGTAGAGTGATTTAAGCTCGGCTTAAATGGCTTCAATTGCCGATAGCAGTATTGTGTTTGAGAAGTGATGTTTATTATTTGCCAAGTTAAGTTATTTTGAAGCTAATAGATTTAATTTCGCCAAAATGCTATGGTAAATATTTACCTTTTGTTTTTCCCTTTTCTCCTCTATTTTTAATTAATTGAATCTACAAGGAAAAATACAAAAAAAAACATGCTGTCAGACTTCGATGTTTGCAATATTAAGTTTTACCTCAATCTAATGTACATCTACTTAACAAAATCAACAGTAACGGTAGAATACAAAGCGCTCAAGCTCACAAAACAAATTATAAAGCGTTTAAGTTCGAGACATGCCGGCACTAAGCCATTGTCCACGAATGGTGTCAGAAGACAAGAGAGCGCATTCCCTCTATGGTTCCATCCTCTACCCTCACCTACACAGGTGCGCCGCGACAGGCCGAAAGGAAATAATTATCTAGAAACCTCGAGTCTCCCCGCGCCATGCTTATGTTATGGGCGTTACACCATTTGATTTCCTAAGAACAAGACAACGGAAATTTGTTATCGGCAGCGAGGTGCACCTTAATGGACGACAGCTTAAGGGTCTCGGATTTTAATAGCATGGGGGTTAGAAAATGTTATAGTGAGAAAGTGGACGAGTTGCCTTAAAATTATTGGTCTGGGACAGATTTTGCTTATACTAAAGTTAAGTCAAAATAAAACGCTACGACCTGTGAAACAAATTAATATATGCATATAAAACGAGCTTAGGCAGGCAGTAAGTATACATGATTCAAAATATCGGGGTTCAATTCGGAATCAATTGCACCGGGTTTTTTTTCTCCACATCTTCTAATGTTCGATTCAATTAAATAGTTGGTTTAAGATGGACGCTGGTACCAATGATATTCCAGCCGCACAATAACGCAAATAACAGCAAACATGGTCTATGTCCCTGAAGCCTCCCCTCCCACAACCTTAATTACGAACGAACCCATTAGAACGTACAAACATGAGAGAGGGGGTTACATACAAACCCCTCGAGCCACGGTTCCACCCCCACCCTCACCCCTACCTTGTAATATGAGGCAAACACGTAGCTCACGCTGTCAACACGTGTTCCGAGCTAACGTCATGTCAACTTCAAATAACACTACACCGGAGCCAATTCCTGCTCGTGTCAAGGCAAATAACCAAATATCATTTGTGAAATATTAGACTGATTAGTAGAGATAAATTATAAGCTGCTTCTAAAAATTTGAAAAATGCGTCACGGAACAAAAATAATCCCTCTTTTAATTCTGCTAGATGTACAAACCTACAAAGTGAGTTAGGTGTTTGGCAAAGAGCTGGTGATGTGCGTACTACCAGTAACAGTTGAAAGTTCCAGTGGAATCATCTTATTTTATTATCTCTTCACAGGTACCCGGGTTTTGACATCTCTTGAAATCTTAAGAGGCCACCACACTACTCGAGATATACACCGAAACGTGTGTGTTTTATTGAACTAATTTATCAGCAATTAATAAGATTACACTGAATACAAAAAGATCCAACATATTTAAGAGGGCCTTTTGGATTTTTTGTTTTTTGTTTGTTTTTTTATTTCATCTGCCAGAAAAAGTAGTCAATTTTCAAACAACATTTTCATTTTACCAGAGAAATATGGAGAACAAGACTAAATTAAAACCATAGGGTTCTAGCTATGAGCTGTGAGATAAATTATTATTATTAGCACCGCGTCTTACTACCCGTTCGGGTTATACGCACTTACGTTAATATGTAATGGTAGGGTGATTGTGAGATGAAATGAAGGACCTAAGGTTTAACGTGGAATCCGAACCACGGTGGAAGCCTGGCATTCCCCACATTCTTGTAAGGTAAAAATTTCGTGATAGAATCCTGTTGTCACAACACAAAAATTTAACATATTAGTTTAAAAAAATACATATATATATATATATATATGTATGTATGTCCAGCTATTGTTTAGTTGTGAATTTTATATAATTTTTTTAGCAAAATAACAAAATACTTTGATTTTCCCTTATTTCAATCA
The DNA here is from genome assembly GCA_902151425.1 of Timema shepardi. NCBI lineage: Eukaryota > Metazoa > Arthropoda > Insecta > Phasmatodea > Timematidae > Timema > Timema shepardi. The sequence goes on along the minus strand of CABFVX010001297.1, from coordinate 78,120 downwards.
AATGCTTATATATTTTTAGGTTTTTCACTACATCAAAATATTCTGATTTTTCCAGTTTTTCCTTCGTTGTAGGCCATGTATGATTACATTTTATTTAAAGTAATAAAACAGCTAGTTTATTGTTTAAATATGGATTATAAAGATAGCTGAGTGTTTGTTTTATAGTTCATCAACTACATATACCACACTAAGCATAAATGATACGGAGCTACTTTATCTAAGGAAACATTTACTCATAACTTGTAAGATATGCACCGAAATAAAATAAAGTGTTGCAGAAATATAATGGAAAAATTAAGAAAGAGCATCAAGTTCCTCTAAATAGCATAAATTGAATATATTTTGAAAAAAAAGGAACATATCTTTAATATCCTATACCTTAATATTAGTAAATATATTTGCCGATAGATCAGAAACTCTTGGTTTTATAGTGATATACTTCAAATAAAAGTGTTTTATTTTCATTAGTGCTAAGATTTTGCTATGATAAATTACTCCGCATCTCAAATAGTTGGGTCACGTAGCCATTTTACCGGAAAAATGAGATGCGCCATTTTGTTTGAAGTGCTAAGTAGTGCCTGGATAAGAGTTTAAACAGAATTCGCAAGAACCCATTTCGAGAAAGCTTCTTTGTTGTTGTTTTTTTTCCTTACGTAGACTAGTCTTTATTTTTGGGATGGAGATAAAATTAAAAAAAAAAAACCTTTTAAGAACCTTATGAAAACCTAAGATAGCACGTTTTTGCCCGATCGGTAATATAGTATTATATATATATATATTTACTCAAGTGCTATTCATGTTTGACAACTATTCTACCCAGAAACTGGCTTACTCTCGCTTTTGCTTTCCAAAGTGATGGTTATAAAAAAAAATATAGTTTACACACACACACAAAAAAAAAACTATTACTTTACAAAGCTTAAGAGAAAATAAATAACCATTAAAAAGGCTAGAAAATATTAAATAATATAATCCTTGTTTACCTTATCTATGCAATTCTTACATTTTCGTGACTCCTCGGGTAGCGATAGTATTGTGTTCGTCAAACAAATCAAACTTGAAATTTTGACTCCATCAACAATTTTATTTTCGTTGCCGTCCGTCTGTCTGTCTATATATATATATATATTTTATTTTCGTTGCCGTCCGTCTGTCTGTCTATATATATATATATATATAGACAGACAGACGGACGGCAACGAAAATAAAATATATATATATATATAGACAGACAGACGGACGGCAACGAAAATAAAATTGTTGATGGAGTCAAAATTTCAAGTTTGATTTGTTTGACGAACACAATACTATCGCTACCCGAGGAGTCACGAAAATGTAAGAATTGCATAGATAAGGTAAACAAGGATTATATTATTTAATATTTTCTAGCCTTTTTAATGGTTATTTATTTTCTCTTAAGCTTTGTAAAGTAATAGTTTTTTTTTGTGTGTGTGTGTAAACTATATTTTTTTTTATAACCATCACTTTGGAAAGCAAAAGCGAGAGTAAGCCAGTTTCTGGGTAAAATAGTTGTCAAACATGAATAGCACTTGAGTAAATTGGGCGGCAATCGCCACTGAGGTGACAATCAACCAACTCTAATCCTCCCTCCTTCTTTAGATAGATATTAGATTTGGAGAAGGGATTGTCCACATTAGCCATAACTTTGAGTTGAACAACAGTTGATCCGGTGACGGAAATTGCCTAAATCAGTTTCCCTTGGTGAATGACGAATTGTCTGTTATTTATTACAATGATCACAATTTTTAGAAAGGCCAAACAGCTTCTAAACGCAAAAATTTTATAAGATATGTTCCCAGTGTTCAATGTATTATTTGTGGCACTGAAGTATAAAAGCAAACACAAAACAATCCTCTAATGATAAAATAGTATTATATCCAGAAAATTAATTATTTTAGCATACGAGAAACAAAAGATCTCACTTTTGTTTTAGGGCTTGGATGGAGAATTTATTGTTTTAACTAAGTGCTTACATTTACCAATTTTTCTTTATTGTTTGTAAATTTCACAGATTATTACTCTGTTTCCAAGGACATCAAAAAAGTCCTTTACTTTTTCAAGTTTTCCCCAACTGTAACCACTTAATTGTCTGAATTACGTCATAGAATTAATATTATTTTATAGTTGTCGTTGACTTGATGTATGCATACAAAAAATAAGTTTTTGTTTGTTAGGGTAAGGTACATCGCGTTTACCCCAAAGGTTACAGTATCACTTTGACCAACACACTATGGCTCCATCTTATAAGGTCAGATACAGTGTAGTCCGTCAGGTTGAGATTGATATTTTTCAGGGCAAAGGGAGAATTTACAGACACACACACACATAATCACGAAGTTCCCTTACGAGGGAGGCTATAAACTGTGCATATACTTCCAAAAACCAGTTCTCACTTAATCTATCCCCACTAACTTTCTCCACACTTCTCTATCCTTGCATACTTCCTTCCATTCAACAAAATCCATTTACCGAGCCGTACATGCTCTTTTATTCTTAAAACTCCTAATTGTATCTTTTTCACAAATTTATCAACAACAAGGCCCAACTCTTTTTGATTTCCACACTCTACCTTCATATATTTGCTACGTCGCTCGATCCACATTTATCATCTCAACATGCCCAAACCAACATTAAATGCTTCAACATAGACCTACTGGATTCCCTTTCAAACCACCCTTCTTCAGCGCCCGTTCGTTACTGCCTCTGTCCATGCAAGGTGTGTGAAATAATCTGGTTCTATTCCCTGTCACAGACCCACACTAAGAGAGTAATTAAAATAAAACGAGGGTAGGGTCAATACTCAACAACTGATGCGATGGCCTCAACCGCTCTCGAGCTCGGATGAGATCACTATGTTTCAGAGGATATATTACGAGTTTGTTGGTGAGTGGAAACTCTCAGATTGTTTATGGAAACCTTCATGCATAGCTTCTGCAAAAAATATTTCCCGTGCTCGAAAAGATGATGTTATAAATAAAGTGACGGTTGAACGAAAGATGGCAAAACAGGTTTCAATGTACGAACTTATTATTGTTAATCAAATTGTTATGTGAACCTTAGATTGGGTAAGTCTTTACGAATAAAATGATCGAACATTTCCTTACATACTCTTTTTTAAAAATACCACTTTTTTGTTTCAACAATGCATGAAAAAACCTTTAAGAAGTTCAACGTCTGTATAATAACTGTTTAGGGCAAGAGTGAGTAAAGTGCCAATATTAAAGCAATGTAATAATATAATTCTTACTAATATTATATTCGGGGTATCGTGCACTTTCTAAGAACATTATGATTTTATATACTTTTACTAACTCATCCTGGATTTCATTCCAGCCATAAGTATTAGTTTTTTTTAAGTTATTACCCGCCTCGGTGGCGTAGTTGGCTAACGCGCTTGTGTAGAGCTCGACTGCTGAGGACGGGGAGATCGAGGTTCGAATCTCGGTCGGGTGAACTGGGGGTGGTTTTCCCTAAATGGTTTTCCACTCCCCCTCCACGCGAATGCGGGTTCAATTCCTCTAATTCAACCTTCCCAATTCCTAACCCATTAGAGTAATTAGTACGTAAAGCGTATAACCCGAACGGGTAGTAAGACGCGGTGCTAACTATTATTATTATTTGTTAGTTATTTCATGCTTAGTTAAGAAGACATTGATATTGTTTAGACAAGCTAATCAAAGTTTAGTCTAAATAAATTATATAGCGAATATAGCAATGAGACCCAATCGATCACTGGGAGAAACTCCAATTAAAGAGTGAAATATCCAACCTTGATTGGATTCAAACCAAAATAATAAGTACGTTAAGAGAACAAATACAATGAAGGAAGGACTAACTGCCGTTAATATAAAAATATATATATTCATCTAACTAGGAAAAAAGATTCTATTAAACCTTTCTAAACAATACATTTTATTATGATTTATTGAAATCTTACTCCAAATGTGTAAATAGTTCAGACCCGTAAAGTAGACCACTTACATGGGGTCTGCCCTCATAGAGCCCACCAGGTCAACCGAGGAATGTGATACACGGGATCTGCCCTCATAGAGCCCACCAGGTCAACCGAGGAATGTGATACAATATTAGGTTTGAACCCGAAATTACATCTAGTATTATTATTATCACCGCGTCTTACTACCCGTTCGGGTTATACGCACTTACGCTAATGTGTAATGGTAGGGTGATTGTGAGATGAAATGAAGGACCTACAGTTTAACGTGGAATCCGAACCACGGTGGAGGCCTGGCATTCCTCACATTCACAAGACGTCTTGTCAGAGGTGAAGGAAGGGTTTGGTAATTAGATAAATCTTAGCCGGGACCGAGGATTGAACCCCAGCCGCAAATTACATCTAAATGCGGGTTCTGTATTCTTCAATTGACAACATCGAGATTTCAGTGCTTTTAGTTATATTTAAATATATTTTTCAAAGGTTCTATTTTTTTTTTAAATATGGTTAAATGATTTTTAAGGTCCAAATTCTCCTACTCTCTAAAGTGGAATAAAGAAAAGGTAATTACGAAGTTTGGAGCTGTAGGTGCAGCAAGGTGGGGGAATGTAATGGCCGTGATGACGTCACCAGGTGACTCACAGAAAACTACTCACCGGTTATTACGGAACATGAACCTCTGCTACTTCTAACAGCGGACTGCTTTACATCTTTGTCACAATGTCTGTACAAACGTCACGTCCGGAGTCCCGGGAGCGCGATTCTATCAAAGACAGGCTATCGAGTTAAGATACACTTCTAATAATTTATTAAAATGTTTACAAAACACACACGATAAGACAAGTGTTGTCTAAAGGCCAAACACTTTACAAAAACATTCAAACGTCCAAAATCAAAATAAATTAAGCTTAATTTAACAGACCTTTTAGGAACGTGATTTTAATTATTATTATTATTATTATTATTATTAAGGTATTCTTCTCTGGGTATTTTTGAGGATTTAATCAACTAAATTATTATTTTTTTTAAATTTAGAATATTCTCGAGCGCTAGTCATTTACATTATTCCATGAAAAGATGGTAGTCAAATGTATGTGTTAAGATATATAAAGATTTTTTTCTTAAAGTTTAAAGTAAGTAGTCTGTGGCCACTTCTTTTAAAGGAAAATATTATTATTATTATTATTATTAGCACCGTGTCTTACTACCCGTTCGGGTCATACGCTTTTACGCTAATGTGTAATGGTAGGGTGATTGTGAGATGAAATGAAGGACATACAGTTTTAACGTGGGATCCGAACCACGGTGGAGGCCTGGCATTCCCCACATTCACAAGATGTCTTGTCAGAGGTGAAGGAAGGGTTTGGAATGCCTGTGCTTGTAGTTAAATATAAAGTGAAGTGTGTGTGAGAGCTTATATATAATAGGACCACGATTGGAATAAGAGAATCTGACAATTACAAATGTTAGAAAAGCTACAATATATATATTCATAAGTCAAGTCGTGTGAGATGCAGCTTCCACTCTAAAGAGATGGTATGACCGACTATTACTATTAATAATAGGCCTACATAGCACCGCGTCTTACAACCCAATTGGCTTATTTGCTTAAGTTAGGATCTAATCACGCTAGTGGGCTAAGAATTGGGAGGGTTGAATATAGAGGAAGTGAGCCCCGCATTTGAGTGGCAGAGGAGTGGAAACTACGCCACCAAGGCGGGTAATATTGCTATTAATATAATAAAATGTTACTGATGTTATCAATATGACTGTAGTTCGATAACGATCTGTTGATATGGTGTATTATTATTGTTCCCAAGACTCTAGAGATGTAATAGAAAATACACCACCATCGAGAGCGAATCTAAGAGTGGACGAGGGTACAACCCTATACATTTATTTTTAGCACACGTAGAGAAAAGCAGGGCGTTGAGGATCACGGACACGCATTAAAGAGGCGCGGAACGTAATCCGCAACACACAACAGAGGGAAAAGCCCAACGGCATCGTTTTAATTGCAAGGGGCGTCTGCGTTCATTCAGCCCGCTATCCAGGCGAGAACAAGCGACAAGATCTTCAGGGGCGGGATGGACCATCTCTGGTTTAACTAATGAAACACAGCGTAGCGAGCGTTGTTTAACTGGCGCATGGATCTGAAACATAAGGGTCAGTCCAACGACACGGAAAACCAAATACAACCTTGTTTTCATGTTCCCTTTCGAAATTACATAGCAGAATGATGGAGAATGGGGTTCGAACCTAATTGGGTGTGATGGACTCTATTTTAATAAACCGTAGTTTCGTACTATCGCTTATCGTGGGAAAGTTATTCTTAGAGAGGTGTGTAATATTGTAGTGAAATAAGCAGGTGTAAATGGGGAGTACCAGTTTGGATGGGATTATTCACCCCTAATGCAGAGCCCGCAGCGCACAATTAATTGATAAAATAGTAAGCCTTAAACGAGGGTTGTTTGTTCTTTTGAATTGAAAAATAACCTGTGCCGGGATGATTAAATAAATGTTGATTTATAGCTGGTTCTTATTGTATTATTGTAATGAATATTATGGTAGACATACTTCCTAAAACACAAAATATGTAATATTGTTTATTTACACTCAGTGACGGATTAAGGTATGTGGGGGGCTATGGCGCGGCACAGTGTGGGAGCCCCCTTAAGCACGCCATTTTTTAGAACATGTCCTAATACTCTCTCAGATTATACGCATGTATAGTAATTACACTAATGGGCTTGGGAAAAGGAAATTTGAATTCAGATAAAATGTACCCGCATTTGTGATGATGTTGAGGGGGGACCATTTAGGGAAAAAAAGCACTCTCAGTATACCCGACCGGGATTGGAACCCCAATGGAACATTCCCGTCATCGAAAGTCTAGTGACTAGTCGATAGCAAGCGTGACGCCTTATACCATGCGGCCACCAAAGCAGGTTCATGTAATTTACATCCCAGCGTGTTTGAGTAAAGGTAAAAATTAAGCAAATATATAATTTTACACAATTGTAATTGTAGAAATTAAGTGCATTGATCAAAAAAAATTACGATAAATAGAATTATATTACAGTAGTAGAATAATAGAGTAAAATAAAAGTAAAATCACTGTGCTAAAAACAGTATTAGTTTATTCATTAAGGATGGATTGAGATTATTTTTGAATTCAGTGACCAGATTGGTAGACTGGCACTGACATACCCCCCTCCCCTCCCAACCCCCGGGAATAAGTTTGCTTACCTGCCCCTGGAAGATAGATTTCTAATCATACGATATTATTGAATATAAAGCTTAAATATGCCCTCCGAATGACTTCTAGATGCATTCAACTTTCAAAAATATGCCAGAGAAAAGCACTTTAAATAGGTTCTAAAGGCATATAAGTGTGTTAAAAATATTCTAATTCAAAATAGCTCAAGGATACATAACATTTTAAAGAATTCTCACAAGAGGAACACTCCAAATAGTTTATGAAAGTTTCCAATTTTTAAATATGATTCGCTGGAAGAAGACTTCAAATATCTTATTGATTCATCTAGATTTCTAAAAAAATTACAGAATAGAAACTTTTAAAATAGCTTCTAAGTAAAATATTGCCAGGCTCACCACTTCTAATAACTTAGAGAAGTATCTAATTTTCAAGAAAAATTCAAACAAAGAGCAATCTAAATAACTTCTGGAAAATGTAAATTAAAAAAAGTGAGGAATATTTAAAATATCGTTTAGATGCAACAACAATTTAAAAACTTCCTGAGGACTAATCCAAACAGCTCCTAAGAGCATTGAGATTTCAAAGCAATTCGTAATTCTTAATAACTTTTAAAAGAGTCCTCCCACAAGACGTATTTAAACATTTTAATATTCTCTAATATCACGCTGAAGAACTTGTATTAAACTGAAATAACTTTTAAAAGTCTTTCATTTTCAAAAATGTGCCAGTAGGCACCATTCATAATAGTTTCTAAATAAATCCAATATTAAAAAAATTGCTGTGTAAGATCTGTCGAAGTTACAAAAATAAGAACTGTAATATTATCTACAAAATATTTATTATTGGTTAACGCAACTCACTCGGCCAGCTGTAGTCTAAACGTCCCACCCCGCTTAACCTTCAATAACACGCGATGACTGAAACAGGACGACATACCCCAATCTACTAGCCGAGTCGACTGACCGAGTCAAGCGATCTCTGGCATAGTTCCGACTTCATCCACTGCCACCGCTTCCACGCTACACCAGAATCGACTACAAGCTTCCAGAAGAATCTAGATTGACCTTTTCCGAAGTTATGGCACAGGAAAGAAGGCTGGCCAATCTTCCATCACGTGTACATCCAATAGTTTATCCTTCTACCCCTCCCTGTTCATATCTCGCACGCGTCAGCTGTAGAGCGAATATACGCCGCTGTATTTTCCTTGGAAAATTACTCTTGGTGTGATTTTCATTGAGGACGCTTTTAGTCCAGTAAAATGTAAGCTATTAAATCATGTAAATCATTTAAGAAAGGTTCTTTAGATTCTTTTTTATAATATTAACCATTTTGTTTATAATTTTGGCCTCTTCCGAACTTGTTCAAATAAAATAATAATATACCTTGAGCGATAGAAATATACTTTCAAACGTACTGCGCAAGAACAGACTCAGCCATGATTTATTTGTTTTCCAACACACTTCAGTTTGACTGGTAAGGTCATGCAATTTGTTGTTTTACCTCTGTTTATTACATTGAATAATAATTCAAATATTTCTTTAACTTGCCAATGTTTTACTTTTTGTTGTAATAATTTCCTTAGTTTCCATCCACCCTCTTTTGGACGTAGGGTGGAACGATACAAATAATTTCTTGAAAGGGGTAATTTTTATCATATTTACCAATTTTTTACTCAATTCTCAATTTATAACGTGAAAAATTATTCTTAAAATGTTAGCCGCGCAGATAGAAGATTTAAGTTAGATGCTTGGCAATATTCAAAACAAGAAGAAAAAAATGAGTATAAACACCAATAATAAAAACCAATTTCAGGAAACGAAATTTGTGACAGATACTCAACATTTCGTTTCTTTTGCAAACGACGAAATCAAAGGTTACGATAGTGAGGTCGAGTCAAAGTAATTACATCCGTTCCTGCGATTCTAGGCCCTGCGTGTGCCTCTATGGTCAAAACTAACGATACGGCTATTATAATTGTAGGTTTATGGTGCAATGTGTCTCGCCAAGTCGAATCTTGTGGTCGAATATCCCTTTTACTCCTCGTGAACCAGCGCAGACTACACGCTTGACAGCTTCCACACGTGTTCACATGCATGCCAAACAAAGTAAAGGAAGACGAGAAAGTACACTCCGTTAAAAAAGATTAATAATATCCTAATTCTGTCACGCGATTAATCAAATAATGCTTATGATCTTAGTAATTTACCTAGCGACAGACATAAAACTTTATTTAAATCAACTATTGCCAAAGAGTAATTTTATTTATTTAAAAAAATTACTTCTAAGTTCTTTGTATCTAAATATAGTTTTTCGTAGAATTACGAGTTATTTTATCTTTGGCAATGCAACTAACTTTAAAGTGTGATCTAACCTAAGACGCTATCAAGAATCGTTTGAAATTGTGGCCTGCAAGAATGTCTATATGATTAACGAGTTTAGGGCGAATCAGTGTTGCCAACTGTACGAACTGAATACTACTTTTGATATAATTTCACCACCTGTACAATCCAATTTTATGGTATTTCCAAAAAGTTATATCCTGTGACCCAGCTATAAAGTAACAAATTTTACATACATTATTATTTTTATTGAAAATCAGGGGATTTATCAATATGTCAGAAAGTCGTATCCTAGCGGTAAAAATAAATCCATTTCAGGTCGCTAGAGACGATAGAGTTGGCAACACTGGCACCAGTTGAGCTTGGACCTTTGTAGCGACAGGACCTATGTTTGTCTTGAGCTCAAATTACTGCGACGTATTTTAAAACCGTACTTGAGTCATTTTAATACAAAACTAACAAGTTTGAACCCCCTAATTTAGTGATTCCTAGAAAATATTCCTTATGATTCAAACTTATTTGTGTGGGGTAGTAAAAGGGTCTGCAAGATGGCTAGGGCTGTACAACCAATGATCCAAGGCTATACACGAGTTTCTTGTGACTGACAGCTGAAAACTGTGAACATAAACACATTAACGATGACAAACAAATGATCCGTCAGAGAATCGTGAACATGTTTGCATATCACGTGGTAAACGTGGGTTCAAATCCCAGATGTTTACAATAAAGTAATTTTCCACATATCATCCTGAATGCTATTACCTTAGAGATGATTCATTTAGCAAAGATTAAATAAAGCAGGATTTTACTAAATGAACATATAATAATAGAATAGGCCTAAATATAGTACATTCACTAGCTTAGTTTACTTGGATGACAGCTCAAAAAGCTACTAGTAATAATCCCTACGCCAACAGAAGACATCTGTCGCTTTGAAGGGTTGTAACGAAAACGTATGGTAAAGTATGAAAATGATAATTAACCACAGTAATTTAGGCCAATGTTATTAAATATTTAATTCGGGTCGGGCAAAAAGCTTATTTAGCATTTTATTATATTTAAACAAATATATATTATTCACAACACTTTCACAAAACATAGCTTCAATATGGCGACCGACGAATTTAAACCATGTTATTGTTAAACTTAAGTGAAATCCCCAAAACTAGATGGTGGCTAGGAGTCTTTTGTCTTATATATTAGTATTAGTCCATACTCCCCACACCTTACCTACTGGCGGGTGCTTGTAACCAAAATGTTAAAAATAAAGTGTGTATTGAACACATCAATATGCTGTAGATATATTACAAAATTAATCACCACGACCATTTTTTATTTTGGATTTTTTGGATCGTTGTGCATGTTTTGGCGACACCGACTGTACACGTGACGAGTGTTGAGGATACGTGCACGTGGTCTCCAAGAGGTGGGGGAGGGGTGGCTAAGAGTTCAAACATACGGCAGTCACAAACGTTCGCCCTTTTAAGCTGTGGCCAAAACAAACGGATCGGTTAAATAGAACGTCTAGACAGAGCGGAAAGGGGTTAGTGCTGCGAAAAACAAAACTTGTCTAATTCTTGAAAATCAATATTGGAGAAGCACCCTGAATAATCTGGATGACATACCGGCCAATACTATAATGTATATAGTTCGTTTTTATCCTGATTGAGTTAGGGAAGGAAAACCTCACACCCTTTAATAGATGAGCAAACACGTCTAAGAATGAAGACATTTACTTACAAACGGACTATATTCTCTCAGGGAAAACAACGGAGAGAGACTTTTTGCGAGCGGTAAAGTTTGTAAAGTTAAACACTTTCTTGTTGGCACCCGTTTATTTATTGTTCAACCGCCAACGATCTTTCCTACGGGCACTCATTTCTTTTCAAAAGTCATGAACTAAAGGTTTTTTTTAAAGTTATTTAGGTACGTAATTTTTGGCAAACAAAAAGAGAAAGAATAAGTTTATTGTAAATTCTTAAAAAATGTTTTCAAACAATAAACATGATACACACACACTCGTCCATTGTCTCGGACAGAAATATGAAACAAATTTTTTTGCCCAAAACAAAATTTGAAGCTTTCTAACGAACGGCTTTTCATATAAAAATTGTGTGTGGCTCGAATTAAAGTATAAATGAACTACTTCACGAATCAAACACAGAACCATTCGATTTATCAGTTCAGAACGGAATCCAAATAAGTGATATCTTGATAAACAAAGATAGTTTTTTTTAAATGGTTCCTCATCCTTTTACTCACAAATGAACCTGAACATGTAATATGGAAGTGTTTAAATAAATCACAACAAAAATAAACACTACCTCATACTAAATAAATTAAAATAAGGTTAGAATAAATGTATAGATCAGTTTTAAATATATAAAGTTATTATATTCTGAAAATTGAAAAATGACACCTAGGCACGAGAATTGAACCCAGGACCTTTGGCTTAGTACGCCAATGCTTTGTCGACTGAGCTATCCATGAATAACCCCATTCCCAGGATCATTCTTCACTCAGATTTTAAGGCAGAGTCTATGATGGACGTGTGTAAATCGTCGGCTACAAATGTGTTATTTATTAAGATCCCGAGCTATCAGATAACGCAGCCATCTTGGACTCGGTAGTTGTCTTATTGCTGCCACTTGTACAATTATTATAATTGTAAGGGATCGCATATTTAAGAATTAACTTGCCAAAGCTATTCGATTCTTATGTGGAGTTAGTTGATACATTATTGAAATGAAAATATTTTTACATGTAACAAGATTATGAGAATGTTACATCAAAATAGTACTAAGGTTCTAAAGCGTTAGTGAAGTGTTTGAACCAGTATCTTCCAAGCAGGGATTGGATCAAAATGTTTATTAAGTTCTGTTCTTATCCCGGTTCATCCAATAAACATTTAAAAACTATGTTATGGTTTCAGTTTGATAAAAAATAAAAGCTCAGGTTCCTTCAAATTTGTATTCAATAATGTGTTTACCATTAATTAGGCCCTATAAATATTGTTAATATAAATATACATTATAATATAATATACCATAATATATATAAATGAATAAAAAAACTGGTTTCAAACAAATGTAGAAAACAAAAGCAACAATAATAAAAAATTAATTAGAACGTAACGAAAAAAAACTGGAAGAAGAAAACCCCACTGAAGATATTTTTCTCGACAGCTTTCAACACACCCTTTGCCAACCCTGGCATTTCATCTCATAAGATAAAGTTTTATTCGCACCTAGCAGACACCATGAGAATTGTTTTTAAAAATTCACACCTTGTCTTGAAGCCAAAGTTTCCCTTTCCAAGTACCTGGAACTTGAATAAAACTTTCCCTCAAACGTTCACTGGGCAACATTTAGATCTCACTCCAGCACCCACGTCACTACTCCGGTTTACCTAAAATTGGTTTAAAAAACGCTAGGGTTGAAACTTTATTTACTTGGATAAAAACAGGGCAAGTACAAATCAGGTGACATTCATCACGCTAACACAAAACAAATATGATACAATTAGATAAACAACGAATCCAAGCAACTATACAAGATGTGTTTTAATTGGCAGTGTACAAGTTATTTAATTAAGGAAAAAACTAATATTCAGAGATTTATAAAAAGATAGCTTAGCATAATATTTTTTTAAATTAGTTGTGAATATATGAATTAACGTTTACTAATGTTGAATTATCTTCCGTAAAAGGTAGTCGGATTCAGTGCACAGAAGGAAAAAAGTTAATCAAGCTTCAAAATGTTTAAAATATGTATTAGATAAGTCTTAATTAATGTTAATAAGATGTTGTCTGTGTAGTTTTTCCTAGCTGATAGATAGATAGATAGATAGATAGATAGATAGATAGATGTATAGATAGATAGATAGATAGATATATGTTTTATCTCTACAGTGGAGGTTTCAGTTCATGTTTTAAACGGACAGGTCACCTTTAGTTGCTATTTGGTCACAAACGAGCGACTCTCTACCCAAACTGTGGTCGCACATAAATCCCCGCGACACATCGATTAGTTGCGGTGGTAGCCGATACAGGAGTATTTATGGGTAGTCGAAGGGGTTCACCTAATGAAGACGAAGCCTCGTGGCCTCCTCACCCGGGAGAGACTGGAGCCTCGCACTTACCCTTGTAAAATATTGATTTGCAGCGCGACCAGGCGATGGACATCACCGTTAGCCGTGGCCTGGATTCACACAAGAGGTGAGTCAAGTTACATCCTCCCACGCGGGTCAGGACAGTTATGGATCAGCCCGAACATTTAAAAACAGAGTTACAATCTGGCAGATAACGTAGTGAAGATAAAGTGGAGAATGTACCAGCCTCAGGCCAAAGAGGCTGAGGGGAAGTTAACAACCCCGAAAGAGGAGGTGGAAATGATATACACAATACAGTGGTGGAGAGGATTGAGTTTGGGCCTTTCTTTAAAATGTATCAAACATGACAACAATACAGCCCACGCCGCAGTCAAGTTTATATTAGTAGTTAAAATAGAATAGCCTATCTACGTTTAAAAAAATATATTGTACTATCCGTCATAGACAACCACTATATATAGAAAGTTTAATCGATATAAGCGCCTAGAGAAGGGTTCTTATGCAAGTAGTCTGCTAGTATTACAAAGAATGTTGTATTTGCATATATTTACCCTTATTTTTAATATTAAGGACATATTTAATTAGTGACAGTAAAATTTACTAACATATTGTAATATAATTTCAATATGTTTAAAGTAAAACTATTCTTAAGTAAGGTTTCTAAGAAAAAAAATTGTCTGTTTTTTTATAAAGAATACTTCTCTTATAAAAATTTTAAAAAACAGTGTTTAAAGAAGTTATTTTTAACCTCGAATTTTCAAAAATCAATAATCAAATTCAATGTTAGTAAACTAATATTGAATTAATAGTTTCAAGAAAAACAAATATATAAAGTAATGTATAGTATATAAAAACTGGCATATAGATTTTTCAACCAAATTAATCATTCGAGGCATTTTTAAAATAAAAATATGTTTAATATGTAGTCTGTAAATTACCCTTAAACGATTTTTTTTCCAGAAATATAAGTATACAGTGATTTTAATCTGGTTAAAAACTCCCCAGATACACAAAGTGAACCAAATTTGCAACCTCCTTCCTAACCCTAAATAACTTGAAGGTGCAAAATGTAACAAACAAACAAAATAATCAAGAGTGGGGCGCACGAGTCGAACACGGTTAACATGATATGAGAACAAATGAGTGTTACTCAGCGACTCGCAGCCCACCTGGTGGCGGAAATTAACTCAGGGCAACTACTGTCCTCAGTTTATAGTAGAAGTGATGCAATATTATAGCTTAGACCGGGATACCAAAATTAAAGTAAAAGATAAATGTGGTGTTACAATTTAATTTTAAGCATTAGTTATTGTTACATCAAATACAAATATTTTATATCCTTCATCCAAGAAAAGTGATATTTAAATATATACAAAAATGTATTTATATTCAAGAAAAAAATCTTAAGTAAGCCTAAGCTGATATGTAGGGTTTACTTTGAACTTTAATCGACCAAAGTTCCTCATGGTAACTATATAAACTGTGCTTTAAAAGTTGGCTTAATAAATTTGATGTTATCTTCACTCACACATTTGGAGGCTATAAATATTATGAATACGATAAACCAATATTAAGTCCTTAATAAATGATTTGACCAGGGACCAAAAACAATGACTGGTACAAATAATCGAAAAATTACATCCTTCTAATTTGAGAAGAACCCATGGTTAACACAAGCTCAAGATGAATTCCTAACCTTTAGCATAAGTCAAGCTATATGTGCAAGATGCCTTTAAATTAAAAATATATATTGTAATGATAATGATTTGGATTAATCTAAATTATGTAAAAAGTCATGGATGAAGGTAAATTTTCTTTAAAGTAATATATGTAGAGTATCGATTCATCCATGAAGAAAAACACGCTTCTCAGAAACAATGTGAATGTGAAACCATGTGACAATATATTTTATACCATCTTTCCTGTTAAAAGAATAACTGCGTCAATTCTTGTTAAAAGGAACACCTTCATAGTATTTGGCAGAAGACGCCATTTCT
>CABFVX010001297.1:38874-58323 GCA_902151425.1 Timema shepardi | reverse complement strand
CCCATCCCCCCCCCCCCAATTAAACCACACTCATTGTTTACCCCCAGCCCCAATGTAGATCATGAATCATGGTTGTTAGAAGAGCGTTTCAGATGGGAAGCTACTTTTGACAACCACAAACCAAACAACGGCAGTAAGAACATTCCCCATACCTCTAAAATATGACTGCATCTTGACTAAAGACCACACATCCGATAGACGTGTCTCGAGATAAAGGTTGTGATGACACAGTTTGCCCTGAGAGGTAGCAACCTGCCTTTCCACTTTGATGAGAGAGAAATGTTTCTAACTCTCATCGAGTTTAATTAATAGAAGTTAAATTAAGGAGTGGAAGAAAATTTATCAATCATTAAGCTAATGATCCCGCCCTGAAACAAGAGGGGGTTTAAATAATGTATGGCCCAATCTCGGGGCCAGAGCACGACCACAATGAATGTTTTAGAGCAGCAGGGATGAGTTCGCCCCGAAGTTGTACCACCATCTTAAAGAAACAATCAACCACTAAATATTAACGGCCTCATTCCGGATAGCCTTCATCTTTATTCAGGTTTAATGATATCACCCCAATTGTTTTAGCAAAAACATTCCAAAAAGAGTTATACATTTGCATTCCTATATTTAGACGAAGATTAATGCAATTTTATATACAAGGCGAACTAAGCTTTGAACGTGTTACCGCGTCTTACTACCCATACGAGCTGTACGCCTATGAGCCAATTAAACTTACCTAGTAAGGAGAAGGGTAGAGTTGTGAGGAAGTGTATTCGCATTTGAGGGGAGGAAGAGTTGAAAACTATTTCCAACAAATTATTCTCAGACCACCAGATAGAGAATCAAACTCTAATAATCCCGTCTTCAGCCATCGAGTATTTTGCGATAGTGACGCCTTAAATTATTCGACCACCGAAGCAGGCATGGATATTAACACACGACATACTAGTTGACAACTAATTAGAATTATTTAAAATTCCCACAATTGGAAAAATGTAGCCGTTAGTCAATATGTCGGTAATTGGAGTTGTTTTATTAAGGTAAGCAGGCCGCACATATATAGATCTAGCCTCATGCTGATGTTACGAAATTTCATTTATTTTTATTTAAATCCCATACTTAAACAAAATACAACAAATATAAGCAAAAAGAGAAAGAAAATATATAAGAGCGTGTAAAAAAGATATGTTGATTAAGTAGGCATATATATTTTATATTCAAGGAGGGTGGCCCCGTTCCGATTGATCATACACATGCGCTCGTCATCAGATTATGGAACTCCGTAGCTATACCTGCTAACTTAAGAGACGCACAATAATAACCATCTTCAAAAAGGGAGACAAGGCTCAGTGTGGCAACTATGGTGGAATATCCCTGCTTTCTGTTGCCGGCAAAACTCTGCCCCTTGCCGAAGGGTCTTGACCAGAAACACAATGTGGATTTAGACCAAACCGAGGTACAACTGATATGATATTCAGTGCAAGGCAAATGCAGGAGAAATCCAGGGAACAAAATCGCCCTCTGTACATTGCCTTCATTGATCTCTTCTAGGCCTTCGACTCGGTTAATCGAGATGCTCTTTGGAAGATCTTAGCTCAAATTGGTTGCCCCCCGAGATACATTCAGATTCTTCGCCTGCTATAGGCTAACATGAATGTCACTGTTCTGAGCAATGGGCTTGGAAAACCCTTTGAAATCACAACGGGTGTCAAACAGGGATGTGTAAATTCCCCCACTCTATTCTCAATATTTGTTGGAATTATAATTTATATTAAATGGGAAACTGCCACCTAGTGTAGAAATAGTGTTCAGGACGGACAGTGGCTTATTCAACCTTAGCAGACTACGAGCAAAGACAAAGAGTCAGTTCTCGAACTCCAGTACGCAGATGACAACGTTGTTTTAGCCAACTCAGAAGAGAACTTCCAAGCTATTTTGACTACATTTAATGAGGCATATACGTTAATTGGGCTGGGCATTAATATCGTAAAGACGCAAATTCTGTATCAACCTGCACTCAATTCCAACGTTGCAGCTCCTGCCATCACAACCAAAGGGGAGGTCTTACACAACATTGAACACTTTCCTTACCTTGGCAGTCACCTATCGGCAAACGCAAAAATTGATTGTGAAACCCAACACCGCCTAGAATGTGCCAGCGCAGCTTTTGGACGGCTGCGAGAAAGTCTTTGACAGCCATAATATCAGAACTTAGACCAAACTGTACGTGTACCAAACTATCATAATAACAACTCTTATTTATGGGTGTGAAGCTTAGACCACCTAAAGAAGGCACCTAAAGAAGGCACCTAAAATTCTTGGAGAGGTGCCATCAGCGTCATCTTAAGAGAATCCTCCGAGTCAACTGGCAAAACCGGCTTATTCTTAGAAGAGGCCACTACCATCAGTATTGAAGCGTTGATAATCAAGCATCAACTTCGATGGACAGGCCACGTTGTTCGAATGCACAAAACTCGACTCCCAAAAGATGATATATTCACAGTTGAAGGATGGCCAACTAAACCTGTGGGGACAGCACAAAAGGTACAAAGGCGTTCTCAAGTCCAACATGAAGTGCCTAATCGACATTGTCAACTGTGAGGCCACAGCGGCCAATCGCCCAGCATGGCGTCGGCTTGTTCATGAAGGCCAAACACTTTTAACTACAACGACAAAGACACCATTTGACAAGCGTAATTCCCGGAAAGAGCGAATACGCTATAAGAGAGTCAACGCTCAACAACAAGTGGTTAACGGAAACAACGTATGCCAACACTGTAGGAGAGTCTGTAACAACAGGATTGGTCTCTGCGGACACTTAAGAACGCACAATCTCAACAAATGATTTCCGAAGACAATCATACTCGTTAGTGAGTGATAGCACATCATCATAATTTATAAATAAATACGTGTGGTTTTATAGTGGCACCATAATATGTGTTACTAATAAGGCATACGTACACTATTAAAGAGTTTAGGGTACAAACATTTGACTTATGTGAATTATTCAAGCTCTTTTTAAAATGTTAATTTCGTTTGAAACTTATTTTTAATAATGATATAAGTGAAACCAAAAAATGAAAACCCGTTGGTCCACACAATGGCAGTCCGGATAAAAGTGATGAACTATCCCTTTATGAAAATCACAACGATGAATTAAAATAATTAAATATCTATAACGTCCCTATATATTTGGAGTGCCCGGTAGCCAACCCTAACCACTATACTACCGGAGCACCGTAGTGTGCTGATCTCGATTCACACGAGTCAGAAGGTCCAATGGTCGCCCCATGCTCACTCGTCAACAGGATGAAGCTATATGAGCTATATGCTACTCTCAGCAGGAAGGCAACCCAACACTATTGACTTCCAAGGAAATGTATAAGTGTGGGTTAACCTCCTGCCAGAATAAGCCTTAAAATAATTATGCTCTTACATTTCTATTTTTTTAAGAATCAAACCTCGAGAAATTTTTATTTTATTCCACTTGGGCTCGAAAAAGTATTGTCTATTAGACTAGTAATTAATGAAGGCCTGGTTCTATGCCAAATTTGACTAGTTCAACAATGGTTACCAACATAACCAATATAACCAACAATATATAATTTTACTATCAGTTTTGAATAGAATAAAGATTATTAATATGTTATTATTGGTATGTCAAATGAGAGTGTAGGTCTTGTAAGATAGTTGGTAGGAAAAGGACCAGATACCAGCCTATGTGAAACTGGGCCAAACCAGTGTGAAGATCAAAATCATTCGCTATCTTTAGAAAAAATTGCTGATATTGGATCTAAGTCTAGAAAGCAGGTTTGCAAGTTACTATGTCAGCCTTACCAGTAAACAAACTATCATATTGAATCATCGAACGTCGACAAATATACAATCTACCACAATTGGCTAGACATGAAATCGTAAACAAAGTAAAGTTCCTATTTGGAGTACCTAAAGAAGCTACCATGAATCAGTAATTTAAACCCGCACGCTACATAGGACGGTTGTGGTGGTTTGGCATCCATAATACATAAGGCAGAAAACATAGTGCGCGTCAGAGCAAGGTAAAAACTGCAAATTGCGGCCTGAGCCATCTAAACTGGAAATGACAGCGCTAAATATTTAAACACACTAGAAGAAGGAACCATGGGAAATATGGAAGCGTTTTGAAGAGAGAAACCACCGAATAAATATCATCTTGAGGACTAAACTCTCTTGAGACGAAACCAATTTCCTGGGATAAGAGTAAGAAAGAGAATGAATGGTAGAGGTTGTACTTAATGTTTGTGTGTCTAAATAAATAGTTTAGGGAATTTACAGTGAGATACTATACAAGATGGCTTCTAAGTAGGTGGACAACAATGTTATTATAATTATTATCCTGGTTTTACTTAATGGGAATACATGGACAAGTTGAAAAGCAGTACAATATACAGTAGATACGTGGTCAGTAGTCGCGAGGCATGTAAGTGCTATAAATGTTGGCAGTTGTGGTTGACGCAGCCTTGCAGTCTTCTCTGGACGTTGATACATACAACATAAATAAAATATTGTGTGTTACATGTTGCAAGACTATTATAATATCATTCAAATGTCTACCTACTTAAAGGCCACTCTGTACTATCAGCTCCCTTATTCTTTGAGTCAATACTCGATCAGGATATCCAAATAGCAAATAATGGCATAAAAATGAGTAAGAGTACCTGCACTTGCATGGATAAGAGTTAAATATTAAGAATAAAAAACTCAAGAGAGCTGAGAAGGATTTGAGCCCCTGTCTTCGTGTAATTGATAATAGGGGTTTTCAATTTAATTTTTACTACCCATCGCCATGACCCCTTCCTAATAATCTCCCCTTCACCCACACCAATTATTTCCACTTCATTCGAAAAATATTAATGGATTTCAATTCTACTGGGATCCAAGCTAAAGACCCTTGTCGATTTTTTCTTTGGACCAGTCAAGCTTGCAGACGCTAAGTCAACCCTGTTGTTCGGACCATTTATTGTGAGAGCGATATTCTTCAGAAACAAACTAAGAATAAAAGCTATCAAAAACATCGTCATCTAACGCTTCTCTGATAATAAAACCTGTGTCTAGCTAATAATATCATTTTACTGAGAATATGTCCATTATGATTTTCTCCATTCATAGTTGCGCCGGAATCAACCAACTTTTCACATTAATCTTAATTATGCTTGCCGTGCACTGGATAGGATCTAAACAGAATTAAATGGTAATATTTTACAACGTGTATTCGAATGGCTCGCGACGTATCAGAAACGAATTGTTTGCCAGGGGGAGAGTATCATTGGATCATCCCTCGGGAAGGAAATTAACATGGCGCATGATCTGTGCTCACTAGGTAGTGCATCTGCTACTAAAGTGAGTGCACGAAGTACTAATACCTTGGCCAAAAATAATTATAAGTGAATTCAGAGTGTCTCCTATCATATTGCTGAATTAACAGCTGGTTAAATGTTTGTAGCCACATGTCGACTTTGCCATTATCAAGGCTTGGGAAACAATATGTAAATATGAATAGAGAAACAAAACCTTCCACAACTACGGGGGACAAAATGTATATAAATACTAAATTTTTAATAATATATAGTACCAGTAAGCCCTTGCTAAACTTTCGAACATTCAAGCTCTTCACCCCCATAAAAAGTATTTAATTGGTTTGTTTAAATTAAATAATCAGCGAAGTGTATCACAAAATAGCAAAGAGAGTTTATTTTCGGTAATTGATACAAAAATATTGTTAGATTTTTCTTTTAACTTGAATTTTAAACAAATATGGTAGATTAAGGTAGACTGCCAGAAGTCGGAAAAAATCAAATCCACTGATACCTTATTCATTGCTGTAGGTTTCGTATTAGTTGAGAAAAGGGGATGTTGACAACAGAAATAAAATATAGGATTTCTATTTTTGCTGTATAATTGTAATAATGTAATGTAATCTTCTTTTAAATTTGTGTTTTAGATGTAAATGGCAATCCTTATGAACTTACTTACACTGAAGCTGTTTTCCAAATAATTCTAATCATTATGTCGAGGAGGAGAGAGAAATGATGACATCAGGCGCAAATTTAATTTTCATTACAAGGTTAGTTTAACTATAGGAGTAGCAATCATACGTCATTTCCATAAAATGTTCAAATAATAATCAAAGAAAATGGCTTTAAAAATATATGTTGATTCAGTTAAGGTAAACATAGGTGAAGCAGTAAAACTTATGTACCGTGAAGGTTTTTCCAGTTTACATAGGAAAAGAATCCGGCGTATTTTTAGTTTGAAGTCTACGGTTAGATCACCTAAATACTTATATAAGTAGAACGGAAGAAATGTAGAATATGATCGCATTATTTAGGAAAGTGGTGAGAATATTTAAAGTTCTAAAGATAGGGTGGGTCATTAAGGAAGCTGCATGTAAAACGAAGGTATGTCAGATTTTCTTTCTGTTAAAGTAATGTGTGAAATGTATGATTCTGAAAGCCATCTTTTGCTGAAAAATTAAGTTGAGATATATATATAACTCTTTTGCTGAAAAATGGACTATTTTATCTACATAAGTTAGACTAGTAGAATATAAATATTATTTGGAGTGCAACCAATCTAATTAAGACAATAAGTTTAAGTCTTCCCATATCCAATGTGTGTACTAAGCTTGCACGTGAATAATTATCGGTATCCGACTTTGATACATGAGGATTAGCAAGATCTGTATATAATACGATGAAAGGAGCAACAGAGGATACACAATTAAAAGAGGAGAGAGAGTGACACATTTCCACATTTACCAAGTGGAGATGTATTTTACCGTCCCCAGAAGAATTGTTTGTATGTAACGTATATCTATTCAGGGAAAACCTCAAAATGCAATATGTATTGTTGGCCTGAAGGAGAGGCAAGAAGGGAGTCTGATGAAATTTAATGTTACGTCTCAGTTTGATATATTGCGTCTCACTAGCCATTCGAGCTGTCCACGTAATGGCTGATGGCTTAGGGAGATGGAAGGAAGATTTTGAAAGGAAGTGTAACCCGATTTGCAACCATTTCAGTAAGACTATCTATTCGAACCCCGATTTCTTCACCCCCAGAAAACTAAACTAGACAAAGTTGATGTGCCTAACACACGTGTCCACCAATGTAGCGATAGAGCTAGTAAAATATACCGTCTGTGCGTCTTACTACCTGTTCAGGTTATACGATATTTACCTTAATACGCAAATGAGCTAGGAGTTATGGTTACGCTAAGAAGGTAGGAGTGATAAAGGTTTTATTTACAGGACGTGTACCTACATTTGAGTGGAGGGAGAGTGGAAAACTACATGGAAAAACATATGTACAACCGACCGCCATTCGAACTCCAATTTCCCTGTCATCGACAGTCTGATATGAGAATGGCGCCTTAGACCATACGGCCACCAAAACAGGTTATATATGTAGTTAAACAATAAGTATTTTAAAATCTTTCAACCTTTCGTGGAAACAAAAAATTGTATTACCTATATGAAAGAATGTAGAAAAGGACACCGATATGCGATGTAGGTAAATAGTTGAATCGTATTTCCTCGTCACAGGTTAACAGGATGTTATAAATACGTTCTGCTGGTGGCATTAATAAAAATAAGATCACAAGTTTCCAAATAAAACTACAAGGTACTCTACTTTACGATCTAACGTAACAAAGATGGGGACATCCAGCGAAACAAAGGTAAACGGAAAACTGTCTCGAGCTATAAACAAAACTCGTTAACAAAGTTGATCAGAAAAAAGATCATTTCCTTTACCCTGAAAATAACTTTTCGCTTAAAACGTAACGCTCGTTTTAAGAGTCACTAAACTAAAGATGATATGTGTTACAATGTTAACCTACCTGATTGTTGAGAAGCGTTGCAGCAATGCGTTATTTAGAAAGTGGTTGTTTAATTTCAAAATACGGTTCACGCCCCTAAGGAGGTGAAACGTATCAGTAGATTAAGTCGGATAACAAACATCAGGCCTGCAATCTGCATTTTAAGTCATAGTGACGTCATTTAAATAAAGGGTGAAAGATTTAATTTTCAACGTTTCACATAAAAGATCTATATAAAAGTCACGCCACAGTAGAAAATATTTAGATATAGATTTATTTGGTGGATTTGAAGTTTTAGGAATGTCATACCCAGAATACATAACGTAGTAAGAGTACATTTCCTTAACGTTTACGGATATAATCAACATTTAACAACAGCTACCCGCTGTAAGAATGCGGCCCGGGTACACACGTGGCCCCAGTAATATTCATGGGACAAGTAAAGTTACTTGTGGCCGCTTAATCGGTATTGAGGTATGGTTTTATTTTGCAAAAACGGTACAACAAATCATTTAATTATGATAAATGTGATTTTATGAGGTATCTATTTTAAGCTTCCGTTTTAACAAAATGTATGTTTGATCTAAAAAAAAAGCGAAGTATTGAGTGAAAAGAGTAAACACTTTATAAAAAAAATAGTATTTAAAAATCGAAAAGCGCTAGAATTGTGGGAAGGTGTAAAAAATACTACTTCAATTTCCATTACCGAAAGAAAGCCCCTGTAATCCTACGAGGACACTATATCGTCGCAGTAAGAGCTGTTCTTAAAATAAACAGGAGCGAATCTTTTCTCCGAGTAAAGTGCATGCAGCAATGTAGACCTCCCCCGAGAAAGACCAGCAGCGCCACAAGTGGCCAGTAACGTAAATTGTTCTTCCAGGAACATTGCAATTTTAAGCCTCCACACATTTACGTTCCTTAGAGACGGCCGAAGGGGGGATAAGATTGATTCATGTGTGAACAACATAATGTTTCTTAAAACTAAAATGTATTAATTTCAAATGTGTAAGTGCTCAAGAATAGCGAGGGAAACTTATCTTGAAATTAAAATAGTTCACGGTTGTAAAGAGGGAGCTAAATACACATCAATAAATGAAAATATCCATACGCTACATGCCAGATAATAATAGAGTAGATGAGGAACAACTGGTATTTCGGTGGAGTACATTGCGGTTCTCTTATCTCCCTCTACCCATAATAGACAAGAGAAGTAATATTAAGTCTTCACATGCACAAAGGTATTCATATTTCAAAGAAAAATCTGATAACTAATCTAGTTGTTTGTATTTTTGTTTTGTTTTTGCATGAGCTCCTGTGTATGATTTTTTATTTAGTGTTGTTTGGGACGTTATACATTACGAGTGTACTTACTAGTCGAACCCTTTTACACGTTTTTAGGGAGATATCACTATTTTGTTCTTGAAACAGTGAATATAAAAATAATAACATTCTCTAAATGTGTATATGTGTGTTCTCTATTACCAGAATCCCACCTGGTAGATTAAACATAAATAATAAAAGTTTGATGATCCTTCTTCTCTTTTCTTGCCCATAGTTAGTGAATCTCACGATCTACACCTTACTCTAACAGCATTAGATGAACACAAACCCTCAAGCTCCACAACAATCTTATGATAACTAGTTTGTAGATCGTCTTTAGCTCTAGCAATCTCCAGTTCAGTTATAAAAGTTACGCTACACAAGTATTAAAATGAACCGGTTCACACATCGTGCTAGAGAGCTGTGATGTCACGCCAAGATTCGCTGAGCGAGAGAAATCGAGGACCGGCTGATTTTTACATTCCATTCGAGAAAGGTTTTGTGCCGCGCATGCGCTATACAACAATACATCAATCAATGGCCTACCTCGAGATTTTGGCTTAAAGTGAGGGCGATAAATTCATATAAGGTTTTCCTTTAGTTAGCTGAAAATAATTTCTAAATTTTTCGTCCTCACATTCCAGATCAGGCAGCAAATGGTGGAATTTAACGCAATTTAACCTCTTACGGTACATAACGTGTACCCAGAACCCTTTGTTTTCTTCGTCATCCGTCATTGTTGCTAGCAACAACATTCCTCTTCCTCACTATCACTTGCACAATAGTTTAAACAATTGAGATGTTCACCAATACACTTTAAATCCCAAAAGGGCATGTTGTTTCTACTCCACTAAACCGTGTGAAACGCACGAGATAACATGAAACTTAGCAGAGTATGTATAATATGGCAGAGTGTAGCTTCGTGTGCAAATACCCCTTTATCATACATCTTTAGCTCGATGGTAAAGTTGTTGTTCGATTCAATATAGAATTAGAAGAGTGGATTAATCGTGTATTGATCTCTTCCACAACAGCGCTCGTCCCTGCCTCCGTGATACTGGTGACGAGGAGAAATAATGTCTTCATTTTGTTAGGCTTCAGTACCTAGGCTTGCGGTCAACTTTTCCTCCATAGTAGACTGAACACCATGTTTCACTCTGGTATTAGTTGAACCTAGCACACAATAACCCTTGCAAAGTATAAACTACTACTACTTAACAGGCAATATTAGCGAGGTTGTTTCATAAGTACACTCTTAATCAAGCTTTTAACACCTACAATTACTCAAATGCACATAAACCAACCTAGTCCGCCATCTTACTACCGTCGTCTGATCACTGGTACTATAAAGTAGCCAGACCAGGTATGAATCTGCTCATTTGACTGCTCTTCCTTCAGTCTTAGTCTCTAATGGTCTTACTATCGTATGGTCTGACACACTCGTGAAAATTAAATGGTCGGTAGAGAATTTATTGGCATAAGAAACATTGTATATTAAAGAACAGTGTGGTTCTTATTTTTTTATGATAGTTATGATAATAAATGACTATTAAAAAAAGTTTAAACAAATGCAAATAATATAAAATACATGGGTGTTAAGAGGTTACAGCCAATTGCTATGGCAACAGACTAGTTGAAGTTCTTGTCGCCGATAGACTTCCAGCCGTCTTGATCAATACAGATACATCCAGCCAACCAATCACGCAATACATCAATAGCGCATTTTAAATATAAATATAACTTTATAGGTAACAATCCCACCTTACTTGACTCTACTATTGGAGTACAATTAGAGATATCATATCACTATGAGTGGCGTTAGGAGCTGCCTCTAAAAGTAAACGGGATGTAGTGTCCAGTCGCATTAACATTGTATCCTTCTTCAAAATAGAATGGTGAACTAAAACGTAGAAGAGAGGGGAAAGGAAATGTTAAAACATATTCAGGTCATTACCAACAATAACACGAGAAAGGCCGAGATGAATTGCACAAGCCATCAATCTCTGTAGCCGCGACTCCAGAACTAGTTCCCTCACCTTCAAACCGACATAACGAACCACGTCTCTGCGGTCGGCAAAATAACCGTAAAGAGGAAAGCGAGAGTCGGTCTCCTTCCGGATAAACGCCAAGTTGAATGAAGCAAGGGATAGCAAGCGATACGCGGTCCAAGAGGGAGGAATTGATTTGAACTGGAACTAGGCGATAAATGATGGAGAGCTATTATAAATGGACACATGGCAGATAGAGGTTAATACTAGCTCTTGTATCATACATTAATACATCAAACCATGTGATCCGCACCTGTCACTTTCGATAGATAATATTAATGCATAAATAAAATAACACTAATAATAGAGTAAAATGTTGTCGTTGTTGACGGCAAAAAGTATGTGTGTATATGTATATTTTAAAAGGTTCCTTATATGTAATCAGTTAAGGGTATATGTGAAGTTAATACTTCTGAAAGAGGAGTCAAACGCGTAGTAGACATCGATAAATATTAACTATTGATATAAGTGTGCTTTAAACAGGTCTAAAACTAAAACGAACATAGCGTATATCTATAGTAGACCTATTGTATAAATACATTATAAACATAGTAAAACCTGCCTTAATCGGAATCGCAAGGGTCCAATATATGTTTCCGCTAAGGCCAGGTTTCCGTTTAATGAAGGTGTACTATAAAAATTAAACCAGGGGCATGCACAAAATTGGGAGGAAACCAAAAAATACCATACTCGTTATTAGACAGTACTCATTATTTACACTATAAAAAATGAACATATGTAAACATTACACTGAACAGAAAACCATTACTCACTTTGTCTTTATTTTTTCCAGTAGTTAAGCAGGGTTTGCAGCAACCACTTTACTCTCTTGGCTGCCTGACTTTCCACAAATACCTTAGCATGAGAAATCACACTAAGCATATCAAAATCATTCCGTTGTAGGGCAAATTGCTGCAGTTCCTTTAAACTTTTGACAGTAAATTGATAAATCTTCACGATACACATTTATTCCTTGAACACAATTCCACTTTCCTCTTCCTCTTCTTCTTCTTCTTCCTTCTCCTCTACTCCTTTCCAACTTTCTTTAAAATTCTCAACTAAGGCATCGATACCTATCTATTGTGTCTTGTCCAGTTGCACGTTATTGTCTATGTTGATGTACTCTTCAGCATTGCAGTTATTGAAAGCAGCCTCATTCATGTAGTTTTGGAAGTCCTGCTGGTCATTCTCATTTTCTAAACTAGCAGTAACTTCACTCATAGAATATCCTGCTTTTTCAAAACAATTTGTTACGTTTTCTGGCAACAACTTCTTTATAGCTTGACTTATCCAAATAACAGCATCTAGAACCTAGACGGTCCTTGCAAGTTAAGAGGTGGATGATGTATAATTCATAATGGCGAGCAAAGATTGCATTAATAATTTACGATAGCGCACTTTAACATTCTGAATGGTGCTCTGATTCATTGGTTGAAAAAGACTTGTGGTGTTTGGAGGGAACCAAGCAAGTCGCACGTTGTAAAGTTCAATATAGGAGTAGCACGTTGCGTTATCCAAAAACAACAAAACACCCCGGTTTTTCTTTTTCATTCTGCCATTAAAGGCCGTTAACCATTCCTCCATATGTGACGTCATCCACTTCTTGTTGGATCTCCACTCGACGGGAAGTTTCCGTATGTCCATGTTTCTGAAGCATCATGGCTTTGCTGCCTTGCCGATAAATAAGGGTTTCTCCATTCCACCTGACATAAGACCACATCTTTCTTTGCACAATTTTCCTCCCAAACATTTTTCACCTTTCAAACACGGAGATTTATTCGGTAGCGCGTGAAAGAACAGTCCAGTATTGTCACCATTTGCTAAGTTTTCAGATTCATATCTCTCAATTATGAAGGGAAGTTTAGCAACCCACTCTTCAATGGTTTCACTATTTACACCACTCGATTCACCACAAAGTTTGTTAAAAAATATTCGATATATTTTGAGAAAACTCTCTAACGATCTGTTAGATGCTTTGAATTCAGTTTTCCCCAGTTTTTGAGCGACTTTTTAGCGTATTCCTGCAAAATTGGACCTGAAATACGGCAATTTTTCGCCCTAAAACCGACAAACCACTCCCATAATATTTAATTAATGTCTTCGTTTGGTGTTTTCTTTAGTTTTAGTTTTATTTTTCCATTAGCACAGTTTTACCACAGCTTCAAAACTTTTGTTTTCTTCTTTAGAATATAGTACACTTTAGTTTTACCGACAGTAAACCTCTTGATGATCTGCTTAACAGATAATTTATCTCGCTCACTCGCATGAATGACTTTTAATCTAATGTTTAAATCAAGCACAACTCTTATATTTGAAGCCATAATAAGAACTGCCAAACTAAATAAAAAAATGCAGGCCTAGAGTCCATATAGTAAGATTTCCGGAAGGGACAAACAAATGAATTTCAATACAGGTAGTGCTGTACTATTAAAAGCTGAATTATGAAGGTGATTGACAAGTCATTAGCACGGAAACTGGGAAGAGCAGATATAACAATCAAGAGGCAATAACAGTTAACAATTATGTGAGCTCGGTAACAAGAACTAATAAGTAGAAAGGAAATGTACTTGACTTAACATTTACACTACTAAATAATATAAAGGAAGAATTAGAGAGAAAAAAAATTCTATAGAATGTATAAGATGCCGAAAAATTTCCTAATAATGTCCACCGGAACATTAGAATTTTTCCATATAAGGGCTTGATTTGAATTCCGTTTCCGCGTTAGACAGTTTCCGTTTAATCCAGGGAACTTAGCATGTTTTTCAGCTCTAAAGTCACGGGATCGTAGAATATTTCCGTTCAAAAGAAGTTTCCACTTAATAAAGGGTTCGTTTAAGGCAGGTTTCACTGTATAAAGTTCGCGCAAACATAGAATGTGTACCTAAATGTAGTATTGAAAAGTCTTTCAAAATAAAGGCAGTTTATTTAATTATTTTATTTATTTGCAGTCAGCTTTAATTAGTGTGCTTTTCGGTGAATGAATTTTTCCTCTCCCTCCATAAAAATGTTGATATACTTCCTCTAAATGCAGTCTTCCTTATTTCTAACACATCAGCGTAGCTTGTAAATAGGGGTATAGCCTATACGAGTAAGACTCGGCACTATAAATATAATTTAAAAAGTAATATAAACATATATTTTCAAATGTTATTGTTTAAGGCACCCTCGAGCCAATTGCCGAATGTGAAGGTAAAATATATGTGTCAATATTCACATGTAGAGAAGAAGGGAAATCAAACACAGCAGATTCGTAGAAAGCAGAGCACCCAGTGGAGAATTCTACCATTAATATAAGAATCGGAAGCCAATCCACAGCAAACACACAGTTTTGTCCGTCGATACATTTTATATTGTAAGCACACCACAGCTGTCTTGAATGCATACAAACAAGCAAATGAAGAGTACATAACCAATACATTTAACGGTACAATCATATAGTCCAAAATAATTTAAAAAAAAAATTTGATATATGAATTTTTGTAAATTTCCATTAAATAAATATGTCATCGAAAAAAAAATCACTATCGTTGTTAATCAAGTAACATACTAATCAGGGTTTGAGCAAAACCATTTACCATTTATATAAATTTTCAAATTTTCGAATATATAAGAGAATGGATTAGAATAAAGTCACAATCGCGACTTGGGGTATGACTAAATAGCACCGAAATATAAATTTTAAGCGAGACGTATCAAACCAAATTTACTGCAGCTCCAGTTCCAGACAAGCAGAGGAACACACACGATCGTAACACCGCCGTTTGTTAGTCCGTGTCCACATAAAACAAGTAAAGTTATCATAATAATTAGCACGAAAATTAATATTTCGCTTTGATTGACATTTCATGACTAAACATCTTTTTAACTACATAACATTGTTACCATACTCTACTATATTATATTTTAAGTTGTTTGGGAAGAGGCTGGACCTAAATTATTATTAACACCACGTCTTACCACCCGTTCAGATTATATGCACTTACGCTAATGTGTAATGGTAGGGTGATTGTGAGATGAAATGGAGGACCTACAGTTTAACGTGGAATTCGAACCACGGTACAGGCCTAGCATTCCCCACATTCACAATTTGTGATTAATACACGTCTTGTCAGAGTGAAGGAAGGGTTTGGTAATCAGATAAATCTGTACCGGGACAGAGGATTGAACCCCGGACCCCCAGCACAGAAGTCTGACACCTTACCCCTAGACCGGCAAGTCACCTAAATGGGCCTAGATAATGTACAAGCATGAATAATAGTTCAATAAACACCACTTAAGTTTTAAAATAAAAATTAATTTAAATCTGATAACTTTCAGAAGCAAATATGGGGGGTAAATGGTTTCACTTTTGGTTGTAAATTTGGTTCAATGTCTTTGTTTAACGTACTTAATAATACTCCTTACAAAGGAGAAGTTAGCGAATAGCAGCAAGACTAGATCATGCGGGACACGTCAATATGGTTCTATTCATTTAATCATTCTAACAAAGCATAGAAAACCTTCCCCGCTTGTGAATCCAACGCAACAGGAGAAGGAAACTAAAATGAAAAGATAGAAAGAAGGAAAGGTCGCTTGTTAAGAATTAACTGATGTTCTTCCAGGAGCAGGCACAGGTTCGCGTGATTCCAGTAGACGATGGTTAGTTACGTCACGCAGGGGGGATTCGGGGAGGGCACAAGCCTTACATTTTTCATCAGGACCTTCCCGGGGTGGTCTCAAGGGCTGTTTTTCTCTTCTTCCTTGCTCGGGGAGGAAAAAAGAACGTGTTGCGAGTTACACGGCCGACAGTTTCAATTGAAAAGGGAAAGGGGAGAGGGGAAAGAAAAATCACTATGGCAAAGAGATGTAGCTCGACACCTGAAAGGCGCCGCGGTCTCCCTTAGAGATCATTAAATCCTGCTCAACTTGGCACGCAATGAAGAAAGAGAAATAAAACCTCTCAAAGAGGTTAAATATCATTTTTACCGATAGATAGATTTGCCGACCTGGGAAAATATTCATTAGGCCTATAGGTACAGCCATATCTAATGTCTTAAGTCAAATGAAAATAGTATACCTAATTAATTAGGAGAATAGTAATTAATTAAATTAAAATCAATAAATATGTTCTTTGGTTGGATAATTGCGATTTTAAACAATATACTATATAAGTAACCCCCTAGCAAATCAAATATAAATTTGTTTGTCCCTTTCAAAGCAACAATTAATAGTTCTTAAAATAGTGTATGTGTGTGTGTGTGTTTGTTGCATCAGCTTGGTAAAGGGAAACAGTAAGAGAAGAATTTTAAAATAAATGTACAATGAATTTATTAAAAGTTATTCTTTTTGGATAATTGTTTCAAGTTTGAAAGGTGTAACAATTATATAAAGGTAATAGATGTATGCCTAATCAAAACAGTCAAATAAACCAGAAAATCTATAAGAAGCCAGCCATAGCCTAGTGCCCTTTAGATACTTCAAGGCACCTCCTCAAGCTAGATTCTCAATAATTTAAAACCTTGTGGCAGATAAAGTGAATATATACATCAGAGGTGGTTTGGAATCATCAGTTCAAATCTAATCGCAAAACCATTGGCATCGTCATCTATCGTCAATAGTTCGATTGATTTGCTTCAGCTACCCAAACATCCACCCCTGCCTCTTTCGAGATCTTCTTGCCAACAAGTGATTCACTGATTCAATACCCTACCCTGGGTCTTCCTCTTACATTTCCCATCAATACATACCTCGGTCAAAATCGCATGTTCGAGTATCGAGTCGATCAAATAACCCTTCATTTTCATAAGCATTTAATCTTGAAAACATTATAAAAAGCTAAACGGTGTCTTACGTTTTGGAAAAAGGTTGATTAATGATAGAATCACAAGAAAAAGCTAGACTTGTCAAAATTAAAAATTAAAATTCGGAATAATATATAAATAAGTGGTCAACATTTTTTAAATTCTTTTAAAAGTGGATTTGAAGAAGAAAAAAATTCTAAAAATGGTCACCAATATGATCAACAATATCACGCGTTCAAATAAACTTGCTATTTTTAACAAATGAATGAAGAATAACTGTGTAAAATTCCCGTCCTCGTCAACATAATTGTCGGAGACTTAGTTGGGCCGTTCCTCAATAATCGCCGTAGATCTTTGCAATGGCCCGACCCGCTCGGATGCTGTGAATATCGGGTACTGGAGGTGCGTGCTAGTCAGATACTCAGATACCGTACTGACAATGGTTTGTGGTGGGTTGATAGGTAAACAATGTATATATGGCGAGTTTATAAACAGTGGGATGTAAACAATATATGTGGTGGGTTGATAGATATGGGATGTAAACAATATATATGGCGAGTTTATAAAGAGTGGGATGTAAACAATAGATGTGGTGAGTTGATAGGTAAACAATGGTATGCAAACAATTTATATTTGGCGAGTTTATAAACAGTGGGATGTAAACAATAGATGTGGTGGGTTGATAAATGCCCTATGAGAATTTATAGATTGCTTCTTTAATATATTTCACTTATAAAAAAGAAAACTACGTTGGATAGGGAGTAATTTTTTTGATAAGGCCAGTTATTTCGCTTAATGTTTATTTATGTTATGGTAATAAGCCGCGAACAAGACCAATACAGTATATTTATCACACATTAACAATATCAGTAGAAAGTGAGAAAATGAGGCAGAATTGTCCAGCTCTGGGGACGAGAGTTCTATAAAGTTTGGAGAAATATAACTAATAAATACTGTATATTAAGTTTCAAGTCTATAGTTGACCTCTATGGGAAATAAATTTGAGCCGAGCTTAATCTATTGTTTTGAAACAAAGGTGAGATCTCTAGGTTTAAATGCCAGTTTTCAGCTTGTGTTGCAGAGTTAACGGATTCAAATTAGATATAAAGTTTAAAATATAATTATTATGAAAAGGTGAATTAAAGAAAGCATTTAATTTATATTGGCTTTCAGGGTGAAACTATCCTAAAACAAAATAAAGATTTGCTAAAATAAGCTAACGTAAAGTCCAAACGAGTAGTTTAACGCGGTGCAAAAATCAAAGATAAGAAAACTGTTAGTGTTTTAGTATATTACTAACCATCGTAGAATATCACAAAGTATCACGTGTAGCAAAAAATAACGTTTCCAATTAACAGTTCCTACAATTTACAAACAAACACCCCTTATACATACGCCATAGTTTGGTAGGCAGTATATATTATTTTTAAATCACAAGATGCATTTTGACTAATAAATTGATTTTTAAATATGATCAGACATTCTTGATTGAGTAAGTACAAACGTGGCATTAAAAAAGTGAGTGTTATGTAATGAAAATATGGAACGATACAATCGCACAACCTTTCTAAACTTGTATATTATGGCTTCGAAGATAATAGGTTTTAAGCATACTATCTTTATTAATATAAGAAAGTAAAAAAAGTAATTGGACAAATTAAATAAATTAATTACACGATTTAAATTACTACTATTTTCCTTCCCTGCATGCAAAGTAAAGCACAATCCAATGTTCATACTAAACCAGTTATTTAAAAACCGGAAATATATGTTGCCACATTAGCGGAAAAGAAATATTTTTTTTAACACCACGTATTAGTACTCGTTTGGGTAGTACGCTTATGTAATGGTTTTTAGGGATGAGAAAAATAATATTTTTTTGAGAAAGTACCCAAATTTGCATGGAGGTAGAGTGGAAAAACATTATATGAAACAACCTCAGTACACCCGACCGAGATTCGAACCACAATCACTCGTCATGGTAAGTTTAGTCTACTGCAATAATAGCGCCTTGGATCATGTGGCCTAGAAACGGATAAATACATACATACAATTGCGTTAACATTCCTAGAACTTTTAAATGGTAGCACTGGGAAAAAAAATTATATATCATATGAAGAGAGTTTAAGAGTTTTTTTTACAACTTTTTAGATCAGTTTTATAATTAGTAAAATCAACTTTAGTGACTTTCAATCAATTTTGAAGATCTAAGATGAGCTTCCTAAGAAATCAGGGTTAAATAAAATTATAACAAACTAGCCTATGTCAATAAAAAGTTCAAACGTTCCGTTATGTCCACACACAAATGCATTCCCTCGATCTCAAAATTGGCAGAGTCCGCAGTCGAAAGTAGTGCTTCCTCCTTTTATTCCCCGAGGTTCATAATTCAGGACCGGTGCCAGGACGCCTAGACAGGTAGGCGTTGAGAGTAGAACCCCCCCCCCCCCCCCCC
>CABFVX010001297.1:19660-38784 GCA_902151425.1 Timema shepardi | reverse complement strand
CGGGGGGTGGGGGGGGGGTGAGCCCCCCCCCCCCCCCGATAAACCCTTTGCGTCCATCACATGTATTTTCCCTGTTCCTCATTTTCATTGTCTCTCTCTTTCTCTATCGAGCTTTCCTTATGCATTATTCCGAGTTTTGAGGTAGTGTTGTAAGGGTAAAAAACAAATGTCACGCAAAAAGAGTTACTGAAAAAGGTAATCCGTTACCCAGTCCCCGAAATGAGATACGAACAAGATAATCTACATAGAAAACCTTACAACACGTACTTTCCACCTAAAACCAAAATAATACCTTTTTAAAATATATAAAATCGGCAACAATATCTTAAGTATGTAATTATCTCACATTAAATTAAAATTCAAATAGGTATACTCGTTTGATGTTAATAATATATCCGTTTGAATGAACAAAATACGTATTATTGGAGAAATAGAAAAGAAAAAAATATTGTTTGCGACTTTAAAATATATCTATGAATAATATGATTAACAAAAGTGTTAAAATGCAAAATGTCTTAATTAGACTTGAACAAATTTGATATAAAAGGATATTTTAATTTTTTTAATATGTTAAAAGGTTTGTTGTTTATATAATTGTTTATAAGGCTGTATTTCCAATGTATAAACCACTAGTGAGGAATGAAAATAAACAATTGAAGAAAGATATACGGTTCAGAGTTTGTCATGAAGCAGTGGCTATAACTGAATGTCTCTACCCTAAAAAAATAAGGAAGTTATGTAGCTTGTTTGATATGCCTACACTTTGTTTACATTAGAGGGAATCGTCTACGTTGTGAATTGACTATAGGCAGAATTGAGTTCCATGTCAATAAATAAGATAAAATGCCGCTCTCTAATAAACCCTTCCACTAATAAGATACTGAAATATATTTGCTCTGGCTCTCGAGAGCTCACTTGAGAGTGCCTTCCCGGGGTTAACACCTATGTTACTCGGCCACTCAAAAATTGATGCGCGATAAAAAGAGAAGTGACTTAGGTTTTACAATATTTTGAAACTATATTATATGTTGCCCATTCATTTTCTTATAGTCAACGATGCGAAAGTTCCATAAACACATGGATTATTCATATAATTGAATGCATATTATCTTTCAATCTCGGGCCACTTTTTAGTTGCCGCCATATTGAATTAGCACTCGGACGATTCGAGCCGAGCAGTGGGTGTTTACAAAGCTCGAGTAGCGACCGTTGCACCATGGTGGAATCAAACAAGGTAAGCGTTTTACATTTCAGGGTAAACTAAGGCTAGATGGTGGTGATTCCTGGATAGTTCACTGGTAGAGAACGATGCCAAGGTATAAGTCATTCACGAGCTAAGTTTACCTGGATGACAGCTCGAATTCTTACTAGAAGTAATCCCTCATATATCACTACGCCAACAGCTGACATCTATCAGTTTGGATGACTGTAATAAAAACAGATGGTGATATAGTAATGTGATAGTTAACCACAGTAATTTAGGCCAATATTATTTATATATTTATTTTAGGTCAGACACAAAGTTTATTTATAGTTTAATTCCACTTAAAAAGATATTCACACCACTTTCACAAAAACTTCTAACGAAAATAGCTTCAAAATGGCGACTGACGAATCTAAACCATACGATTGAACATAACGGTAAAAAAGGTTTTTTACAATGATGCAGACACGCAGTTGATGAAAATATTCTATTCTGTCAAATATTTCAAAATACGATAAAATATTCATATAATCATTTATTGTATGTAAAAAAATTATAAGAATTTTCACTTTTCCAAGTAAATACGATGCCTGTATTAAAAGGTATTGATGTGTGCACTATATTACACATAATCAATAACGTTCCAAAACGAAGTACTTTTAATTATGTTTAAAATATTGTTTAGAGTTGGATAAAAAGAAATTATTTAAAAAAATTAAATAGTATGATAAAACTTATGTTAACGTTATTTTAAATGTAATATATAACAGGTAATTAAAGATCTTACATTTATAACAAAACTGTGATCTTTTAAAAGTGTTGGCAACCCAAAACCTAAACATATGATTTTCGAACTGTCATACAGTGAACGGAATATACCTGGGATTTGCGAGTCCAAATAAACGAATATAATACAGGTTTGAAGAGGTTCACCAATCATCTACGTCTAGTAGCTCAAATGCTCTGATTTGCCAACAACGGGAAGTTCGGAGTTCGACTCTCTGTCGGATGTACTAAGGGTAGTTTTTACCATGTGCATTTCCTGCGGATAACCAGGGGTGTCGAAACCTGCTGGTCCCAGCAAACAACGCGCGAATGGTGAGAGCAAGTTATTGACTACCCAGTTAACTGCTTCCTTCCTCCTCCTGCCGGACCTGGAACTGTCTCGATCCATTACGTTCTTTCAACTGGATCGTGCACGAAAAATGGGGCCCATTTTCTGTAACATGCAAACCTCTACAAACAAAGAAACTCTTTCTCCGCTCCCACCCAACCCCGTCATCATCGTCCATTATTTGTGAGGCAAGAACCTCGAGAGATGTTCACACACATAAAACAAAACAAGTAATAGAAGAACGAAAACAATAATCTAAACTAAGCGAAACGGGGGGAGACACAGGAAAACGAAATGGAAAGCAAGATATCTTTATATATTTATATACACTGTGTATTATGTATACTGCCTGTGTATGAAAGGGTTAGGAAGGCGGAATCGGAAACTGATAAATAGTAAATCGCACACAAAATACTTTGCGAAAAAGTAAAGAAAATAATGTAAAAAGAAACCATCTTAGCATTCAAATGACTCTTAGACAGTGAGGAGATTCATTACTTATCACTAGGGAGACTGAATTAAAACGTAACTGAGCGTCATGTAATAACATAACCACACTACATATTATAATTGAGGGAGAGAGAGATATGTATCCTTGAATAGATTTAAGGAATTGTTTTGGGATGAAAAAATAATTATAGAAGTGGCTTAAAAATATCAGATTGTGCATTAAAGACATTTTCAGCAAACTTTTTGTTACCTTACGCACAAAGTAAATGTTGTTATTTGGAGTGGCAGCCATTTGTTTTTGAGTCTTAGTTAATAATAGTTGGATAAAGAGCCCAGCAGTGTTTTTTGTTAGAGCTAGAACGTAAGAGGTGAACAGGCACATTGGCTCACTCAAGTTGATATTCGAGTTCACGCCATCATAATTGTATTTAACAACGGTTTTAGTCAAGCCTGAAATTAATTTTTATAATGTATTTATATACATACCAAAAATGCTTGATTAAAAATATACAAATCTAAGAGTTGCATTAGGCGTAGGTTTTTTAATTTAAATTGCATCAAAAAACTTACTCAACACTTGCTAGGCAAAATTATATTATTATTATTATTATTATTATTATTATTAGCACAGCGTCTTACTACCGGTTCGGGTTGTACGCCCTTACGCTAATGTGTAATGGTAGGGTGATTGTGAGATGAAATGGAGGACCTACAGTTTAACGTGGAATCCGAACCACGGTGGAGGCCTGGCATTCCCCACATTCACAATATGTCTTGTCAGAGGTGAAGGAAGGGTTTGGTAATCAGATAAATCTGTGCCGGGACCGAAGATTGAACCCCGGCCGCCAGCACAGAAGTCTGACACCTTACCCCTAGACCACCAGGTCACCGACAAAAAAAATTATATTAATATTTTATTTTGAAAACTTACAATTTAAAAATAAACTAATATAAACATTTTGAGTGTACGCAATAATTTCGATTGAAATTTTTACGAGATTACAGATTTTATTTTCAGACCTATTATTACTGTAAGAGAATCATAAGTTTTCGTTCCTTTTTCTGACTATTCAAAAATATGATTTACATCTACCCTTACTTTTAACTTAATTGAAACAATCAAATTTGATACATTTCTGAACAACTTGCCATATTAAAAGCTTTTAATTGTGTCATGATTATTATTTTTGATTGGATTGAATGCGAAGGCAGAGTTTAGACTAAACCTATAAATATGAAAAATAGGCCTACGGCGGAAAATTATTTTTAAATTTTATCCGGTTTCCCGTCCTATTCCCTTGGGAAATCTTTATTTCCCGGTTGAAAATTTCCCGCAGTCAAAGTGCCATTCCCACACAAATCTAGTAATATTATATTTATTTTTAAGGGGGCCACCTGGGTTGGCGAGAAAAGGCCGCGCGGACGTTCAGCTATAACAGATAGTTGAATTTTACTTTGCGTCATTTAAAAAATACGGGTCACGCCAAAATAAAACCGAAAGAATCTAGCAGGGTTGTTTTTCTTCAACTATATAATATTTTAAGTTTTATTGATATAAACAATGTGTAAAAATATAACATTAACCAATTTTCAAGGACTGTATATTTGCAGAGCTATGGGACCGAGCTTGATTGGACAAGACTCTAGATTTGGCGGTTATCTAACAAAACAGTATTTTTTTATAAGCTCACAACAGAAAATTGTTTAAGATGTTTGAAAACTGACAGGCAGGTTTCTTCTTTAGCTTGATATAAGAAGTTTCATAGCTTCCTTTACCCTCTTATTGGAATGACAAAGGGTGGTTGTAGGTGAAAGGCGAAAGGGAGTATAAGCAGACACAGGGAGTAGTTCCAGAAAACCACATAGACCGTTGTATTTTAAGCCGTGTGGCTGGACAGCGATGGATACTTTCTCGCTAACCAAGATGGACGCCCTACTCTTGTTATATGCAGATCCACGCTTCTGGCAGTAATATGACATAAGTGTATAAAATGGACTACCTTGGCCCTAGTTATAATTTGCCACATATCACTAACAATGTAGACCCGTTACATTCACAGTAAAAACAACAGTCCAACCCTCTGTTTGGAATTGATGACGGAAGAGTCGGGGTTCAAACCCCCTCTGACTAAATTGGGAGTAGTTCCTCAAATATTAGTTTAAAATATTATTTAAGTCCTTTACAAGCTAATGCGGATACAATGCCCATAAGATAGATAACTCATTAAATGTATACTTGTTTACTCACGCCCCCTTGTTTTTAGGAAACACACTGACCTTAAGGAACTCCAAAGTTCATGGCCGGTAGAACGTAATCTTGACATTCGATCCTATCCTAGGAGACATCCTTCCAATCCCTAACCCCCTCAACCCGGCACCCACCTTATTAATTTAAATCAATGTCCACACAACCTCCCGATCTACGTCCTGGTCTACCTACCAAGTGGTATTGTTTCTCCAGGTTTCCCAACTAAAATGTGTGCAAGCCTGTACTTGCCCTGAGCACCTTGCATATCATCAATGTATCTCGTAAAGTTCTTCAGTGTGTAATTTTCTCTATCCTCGTGTTTATTTGACTCGCGTTGGCACAAATGTAGCCTAATTATCAGCACTTATTCGTCTAAAACGATCAACTAATCTACTTGGTACAGAGGGTGAGACCATGCTTTACAAGAGTGGAGATCGAAATAGGAAAAAAAAATCATTGGTTAGTTATATGTAACGCATGAATTAATGTTGCTGTATTTTTATTCCCAAAGCATAAAATAATTAGCCCAGATCCATCTCTAGCCAGATATATTGTTGACGATGCACTCTATTATCTGGTACGGTCTAGAGAAAGTTGTCTCAGTCTCAATTATGGGTACAACAAATATGGGAATGACCGAGGTACGAACATTCAATATACAGCCAGTCTCTATGGTAAATGGCGTGAAGGTGTCGCTTGTAGGGTCAGTTGGTGGCTTAGCAGAATGATATGTAATAGTACCCTTTGACTCGGTGAGGAAAGTGGAGGGATTACCGGACTCCTAATTTCCCTAGTACGCATCTTTATAATTTACAGCTGACGGTGGAAATGTTTACAATATAACCAATATTCTGTTTGTGTAACGTACACACACACCCACATACACATACATACATACATACATACATATACATACACATACATACATACATACATACATACATACATACATACATACATACATACATACATACATACAACAAATTAATACTAACATTAACGAGCCAAGTCCCTTAAGAAGGCCGAAATTAAATCAACTTAGTTTTATCAGGAAGTAAAAACCTTACTATTCTTCTAAAGACGTTAAATTTCAATCGTGAGAGATATTACGATGAAAATTAGTACTTTTATATCATTTCCCAAACGACGTATTCAGACCGGAAACCTTTACAAGAATTATGAACAGTGGAGGCTCTTCTATAGGCACTGCAGTACCACCTATGTCCGCTTGATATTAGTGTGGAAGGGTGTAGATTTAGATTATTATTCTGCTGTCAGCTATTAGATTTGATTCATATTTTGTTTTTTTATTTAACAGAAAGATTAAATGCACTTGCAGTACTTTCAATGGAGAAAAATTTCCTGAATTGTCATCCAGAGGTCAAGGAGAAAATTATTGAACTTATCGCGCGAATTAAAACAAGAAGAATGGAATTCATTTTTAAATGAATAGATCAAGCTTGAACTGTAACAATTAAGTTAAAGCAAGTAAAAATATCTTTTTTTGTTAATATTTTATCAAGTTCCTAAATAAATTTTCTTTTTATACATTTTTTTCCCCCTTTTACACAATTTTAAAACAAGGTCTGAAAAATGTCTGGAGCAGCACCCCCACTAATTTTATCTGCGAGCCGCCACTGATTATGAATATAAATAGCCACAAACTCACGAGAGTTAATTCATTGTAATCCTTTTATTTAAATAGGAGTTTCAAAACGGACGCACGCGCGAATATATACGAAAACCAAACGATTAAAAACCTAATGTGTGCGATCCATATTCAAAGCATACAAATGATTGAATGAACGACAAAATGCTTTGCCACGAAACAATGGATGCACTAAAAAAATAATAAAGATGCTATCAACAACCTTTCAACGTTATCAACACCGAACAACCCTTAAAAAAAGATACTTATAAAGTAAAATAGATGACACAGAAAAAAACGTGTCATATAATGAAGCATACCCTCTTTCCAAAAATAAATATTTATTTTTAAAAAAGTTTTCATTCGCCATTCAACGTAATGAATCTTTAAAAAAGATGGTGGAGCAGCCGGTATTTGGAGGATCCTAATCAAGATAGTGTAGGAAAGATGGCCGGCCGAGTAATTAGCCAGGGGTTGATAATCCACGCGCTGGAAGGTCCTGACCATAGGGGTTGGGGGGTGCGAAATCTGGGATAATAGAGATAACACCCCCTCCTTTTTATCACGCAATGGCCACAGCACTGAGGTAAGCCGGTCCACGAGATGGATGGAAGAACTGCATACCCGCCATATACAGAGAATCATGTGTATGTAGCGAAGGAAGGAAGAAATGGATCGTTTGAATAAAGTGGGAGAATTTATAAGGCAGGCGGAACAGAGAAGTCAACCGTAAGTCATTACCAAAGGAAAACAATAAGGGAAAATTATTGTGTTGTTGGCTGTGAGCTTATTTGTCAGAGTGAGTTTATTTATTTTATATATATATCAGGGCTCATAGCAGATTTTGGGTGTGGAAAAGTAGGACATTTTGATGAAAAAGTAGGAAAAGTAGAACTGCCAATTTACTAAAAAAAAAAAAATAAGTAGGACATGTTAAAAACACTATATCCATCTGATAGTGCCAAAATAAAATAAAATAATTAAAAACAACATTTGTATGTTATTGGGCCTGTAGCAAAAATAAGAAAAGGTATTTTATAAAAGAAAAAGGAGGAATGCTCAACCATCATCAACCCCTTGCAATCCTCCCCCCCCCTCCACCCTTTA
The DNA here is from genome assembly GCA_902151425.1 of Timema shepardi. Taxonomy (NCBI): domain Eukaryota; kingdom Metazoa; phylum Arthropoda; class Insecta; order Phasmatodea; family Timematidae; genus Timema; species Timema shepardi. The sequence continues at coordinate 31,013 of CABFVX010001297.1, read as the reverse complement.
ATGTATTTACTCTTTAGTACAATATTTATCTTACTTTGTCATTTCATTACAAATCCAAGTTTGAAAATAATGATAGTGAAACAAAATAGTAATAATAATGATGTTGATTATCATCAAACGAAGACTGTCTTCAACCTAAAAATAAAATATATTAAAATAATAATCTGTGAAACATCATTATAAAATACATTTTTTTACAGCTACGTCTTACTACCCATTAGGGTTATATGCACACACAAAAAATGATACACACTTTCAGTTGTTTTTGGGTTTCTTTGATTCGTATTGACTTGCACAAAAGTAGTCGAACATTGTTTGTTGTCTTCCTCTTTTGAATTTGATGTTTGTTTCATATTTTCTCAAAAGTAGAGTCACTTCCTTATAGTTTTTTACCCGGAGCTTCTGGCGTAGTTTGAGATATTTACAAACATTTCTGATCATTGCTTTTCATTGCATTATCAATTCTTTCATTCGCTTCTGCCACTAATTACTTGTAAGATCGAACTTCTTCTGAAGTTTCTGATTCTTGCTTTTCTAACAGGTTTTCCTTTTTGTATTGCCTTTAGTTTCCTGCAATTTCTTTTCCAAAACTTTCCTATATGCTCGATACTCTTCACTTTGGTTTTTTTATTTTCTCTTTATCTTCTTACTCTTGTTTCTTCGGTTAAGCCTCAATTCTCTTCTCTTCTTTGAGGGCAGCCAAGTACAATTTATGGGCCCCACCTCCTTTCTTGATGAAATTCTACGTGAATGATACTGTGTTGCTCTGATAGTGTTAGTTTTTAAGACCATCTTTGGAAGGCTGCACGCAAGTGATGGATGCTTCAGAAAGACAGGTCCTGTTGCCAGTAAGATAGTTTGATATCTGTGAGAATCCTCGTTCAGCGTTATTATTTCCATGGGGGAAAACAAGGATAGCTTAACAAGCCTTTTAACTTAGCCTATTCTAATTGGAAATAGTTCAGTATAACACTACCTTCAAAAAAAAATGTTTATAAACATTGAATTTCAAATATACTGAGCAAGCGTTCTGGCATACATAGAATTTATTGAAACGGCTTGACGCATTATGATGCGATATTTTGTTTAGCTAACTTACCAGCAAAAAGGAAGAACCACACTTAAACCTCTGCAAACCAAACGGTTTCTTTCCAACTGGAAATTAGGAAAAGTACGAAAAGTAGGACAATAATAAACCCTGTTATATGTATAATGTGTTTGATTATTCTTCCCGCACTAGGGGCTAGACATGTCCTCGAAATACGCGATTTCAGTTTTCGTGAAGACTGTTCCATGATATTTTGATCGTTTACAAATAGAAGGTGGTGAGTGTGAAGTGTGTCCCTGGTTGTGAAAGGTTGACCAACACTATATCATAGCTCTGGATCCATTGCACAATATTCAGTATGGCCAGAGTTGTAGAGTGAAGGCTCAACCACACGTCTATGAAACGAGACACAGCCGCAAAGTTTAGATTGGCGAGGAGACACAGAGGATCGCATGAGAAAGGGTGAGAAGCGAGAGAGAGGAATTGTGGGGTGGGGGTCAATAGGACGGGGAGGGAGAGCAAAATAACTTGAGGGAGGAAATAAAATTAAGAAATAAGAGGGTAAGAAAAGGTAAACACAAATAAAAAGAGGAGCGAAAGCAAAGTGAGTGAATGAGTGAGTAAGAGAGCGTGAGTGTTAGAAAGCGATATTGTATGAACGTGTTATAGCGAGCGATTATAATGAATGAGTGAATTAATGTAAGTTAATGAGACGAGTATAATTTTTTGAGTTTATGTGTATGTGTGATAAGGCGAATTTACACTGGTCATCCAGGAGGAACATAACTGATGAATCATCGAGAGTTAAGTCATTGGATGAACCGTATTTTGTTTACACTGTTCATCAGGGTGATTTAAGCAGTTCACATCAAAATGTGGGGAACTGACGTATTGCGAGCAGGTATTCGTATGGTGTGTGATATATTAGTTCAGGAGGGTCAACAAATTATGTATTAAAAAGGAAGAGAAGGAAGCAGGCCACGATGGTGGGTGAGACCCTTGATGCTGTGACGTAATACTTTGGGTGCAGCAAGCACTTTACTAATGGAATGAATTAATGAAGACGAAGCTATTTTAAAAAACCACATTCGAATATCCACACCAAAATTGTAATAGGCAAAAGTAGAATCACTTATATACGCAAAAAAGCAGTGGTGCATAAACGGAAGGGATGGAGGGAAGGCTTTGGAGGCTGAGCCCCCCACCCCCACCCCACCCAGACGAAGGCCCTCTCCCAGGAAAATATGAATATTACAAAAATATGATCAGCACTATGTTTTGTCAATTAATCAATTATATTTTGATTAATATTATTTAATATAAAACAAATAATTGTGTGTAGTAATTAGGGCTTTTCAAAGGAATAACTTTTTTCTGTTGATTTTTAATTTTACTTTAAATTTGCACTTATATGAAAACTTGACCTGTGAAACCGTAATATTTTCTAAAAATGGTTAGTCTTTACTTTTTCTTCATTAAGTTTTGAAGTATATACCGTTATTAAAATTATTAATTCAGAGCAATTATGTCAACAATAATGTATTAGGAAGAAGGGAAGGGGCAGTTGATATTTTCATCTCCCCCAGCCCCACAAACTGCTAATGCTGGGTGTGACGAAGAATGTGTGAACACATACCTGTTAACCGGTGTCATACACAGTGACAGAGTAGTTCAAGGATCCAATTTTGGTAAAAAAAATAGCTTAAATATTACCATTTGCATTCTTTGAAATCCAAATTTTTCCCGGCCTCACTTTTTAGGGGGCATCACCGATTCTCAATCTTTCTTATCTTCCTACTTTGAATCAAATTTCCAAATAATACACTAAGTGAAATATATGATGGTGCAATTATGAAAATTATTATGTATAAGTACCCCCCTCCCCCCAGCTCAAAATCCTGGGTGCGTCCCTGCAAACAAGATACACAACTTAGAGAATGTCTTTCTGCTAGATTCAAGCTGTGAATAACACTAGTATATCTGGCTGCCGGAGACAGTTTCACAACCCTAGAGGCATTATGCCATGTGCCAGAATCTGTTGTTGAAACATTGCTTCTTGGTGTACAAACACCACAGAGTACCAGAACAACTATGGTAGGTAAATATCGACCAAACCAGCGCCAATTTTGCCAGATTGTTGTAATGCAGCTAGTTCGGACGAGTACGGATTGTCTTTATTTTCAATTTTACATAACTGTTGTCACACCACGAGTATTCAACTCCGGCACTATCTTCAGAAGTGTATTAATGGGGTATGGTCTTCCTTCCATTTAAACGCCATGATGTACACAGCAATTACTGCACAGCTACTGTGCAGTATGTATCACTATGAAGACAGGCCTTCACTGAAGAGGAAAGGGCAAGCCCATGTTTACACTATTCATTTTGGATGTCCCATCCTCTGTGTTTCATCACCAGTGAACAAAAGTTGGCCGCTGCAAACTTCATTCATCTTTCCTCTTTGATGAACACTTTAGATGATTGTAACGTTTAGATTATTCATTTCCAGTGATCTAAAGTGATCATCCAAAGTGACCAGTGTAAATTCGCCTTTAGATTAATGAGTGTTACGTATCTGTGTATTGAGTTGCGGCTGACTCACTTGAGAAAGAGGTGTATGAGTTACGTCCGCCTAATTACCAGTGTGCTTTCTATAATGATAGTCTTGAGTTTGAGATAGAAACTATCATCGTCTAGTGTCGACATCCCTCGTAATGTCCAAACTTCCTCAGTTCTCGTCGTTCAATGGTTTTAGTCAAAATGTGTAGGATTGTTAGGTTAGGCTAGGTTAGGTCAACATCCTGGGCAGCAATTAGAAGTATGCAACTCGTGCGGCCACAACTCATTCACACCCTTATGAATTAATGAGCTTGTAAATTAATGCATGAGTGAATGAGGGATTAATTAATGAGTAAATAATTGTGTCATTTCAGGAGTGAGTGATAGAATGAGTGTAATTGAATGAGTGAATAATAATAAAAACAATAATAATGGCCACTTTAAATATTTTTAGGCATTGATAGGTTAGGGTCACGGGGCTTTTTTTAAGAAAAAAATCCTTTCTGGACAAGGTTTGGCAGTCCCTGGTACCGGGCCCGGTCTGAGGTCTGGCGGGCCTGTGTGTGTGTGTGTGTTCATGAGCGCGCGTGAATATAACCCATTTCAGAGTGTTAAAACATTTTTCATCCGAAGGGCCAAATGTTATTACCAGTTTGTAAAACTAGCGGAATATATATTTAGTAATCCCATCAATGTGTGCCTACAAACAACATTTAATAAACAATCAGTTTCAATACTTATAAATAAAGTATATCTATGGTTGGTAGAATCTTTCAGATTCTAGTGAAGATGAACCAAAGTTGTATTATTTTTTTCAAAAATATATTCTGAAATTCACACGCGCACTCTCTCTTTCATACTATTTAACATTATAAATATGTATTAATTAAATAAATTAATAATAAAATAAAATGACATCATTAAAACCATTTTTGAAAGATTGCTAATTTCCAAAAGTTAAAATAAGTAAATAATGTGCTAACAATTTTCCCCCCAAATAAACTATAAATCATGAGGAACACTCCAAATATCTTATTGTTATTATTATATTATTATTTTGGTAAAATTTCCGAGTTTTCAAAAACCAGTCATTAATATAAATGGCACCGAGATATTACAATACAACATTAAGATTAAAAGGTATCCATAAAACAGTTTCGGGTGTTACCCCAAACTTACTTGGGTTTCAAATCCCAATACTTTACTTGGGCTCGAGGACCAAATGAATGTTAAGATTCCTCTTGATATGGTGCCGAAAATGTTCACGATCACTATAGTTTCTTTAGATGAAAAAGTGCAAATGTTGACCGTAAATAAACTATTTTAAATCACACATATCAATATTACAATACCGAAACACCCATTCCCTACAACCACGATCGTAATAAAATGTTAAAAGCTGGTGTGTGCGAGATGAACTATGGGAGTGCGAAGCGAAAACGGAAATTACCTCAAGCTCCAAGCATGGGAAAAACAACTATTTACACTTAGGTCCGAAAAGTAAGATGTTATCGTCAACAAAACATTTTATGTTTAAATAAAACATACCGTATCATCATATAACCCTTTATGAGTAAAATAAGAGTCCGCGACAAAAAAAATTACTCCTCTCGGACTCCGGCTTGCTATTATTATTTTTTTCAGGGGGACATTTTAATACAGAAGTAAACATGTTTTTGTTACATTTTTAGTAATTACCCCGTGTATATTCTGCGCAATTATGAAGTTCATTCCCACGCGTTGTGCTCGTGGTGTGTTATTAAACAACTCTGAGGTGGTATTATTTAACAAAGAGATTTGACAAAAAATATATACATTTTTAGAAGTAGATTGCTATGTAAAATTAAGCCAAACTGAAAAAAAAGCATCTTTTAGAGTTCTCTGACGTGTCTTTATTTGTTTGAATAATAAACTGCACTCCGTAATTTCATATTTAGTATTTACTGATACATCTTCAACTTGTGGTATTTGGAGCAGAGATTCTTGATCGTTTAATTGATGAACCCTTTACATAAGAGAAATAATGTAGCAACCCCAGGCAACCAGGCCCGGTAAGCCGACTTGATTTGGGCTGCCACAACTATTTTAAACTAAAATGTGAACTTCCAGCTAATTTAAAATTATGTTTTAATGTAGTCTTAATCAAACGTTTCAGTGAGTAAATAAGGTGCCCAGAATGCATCATATGTGAAGATATGCGATGGCATTAAAAGTTAAACCTTTCTGTTTGTTGTTTCTTAGTGTCGTTTATTGATGTAAAATCATCTCTTAGTGTTTTACAAAAGAAGTGGAGGATTAATTTACATACATACATAAATACATACACATACAGTCATACACATAGTCATACACATACAGTCATACATACACATACAGTCATACAGTCATACATACACATAGTCATACATACACATACAGTCATACATACACATACAGTCATACATATAGTCATACACATAGTCATACATACACATAGTCATACATACACATAGTCATACATACACATACAGTCATACATACCCATACAGTCATACATACACATATACATATATACATACATCTATACATATATATACATACATCTATACATATATATACATACATCTATACATATATATACATACATCTATACATACATATATACATACATACATCTATACATACATATATACATACATACATACATACATAAATAAATACATAAATACACACATACATATATAAATACATATATACATACATACACACACATAATCACGCTGTTCCCTTACTGCAGGCATGTTAACCTTGCTGCCTGCGAACATTTTGATGGACCAACAATACATAGAACACCCTGTTCAATGTTAACCTTTCACTTTAAGGCCGCATCCACCCGAACGCACACTTTACTTCAATCGTACACCACCATAATTGTATTTACTAACCATTACATCCACACCATATTATCTGAGAACATTCCTAAACCTACTCCTATTCACCCGAGCGTACGCTTTCTCCAGATCAACGAATGCACAATAAACGTTCTTCCTTATAGCTATATATTTCTCAATCACTTGTTGTAATGCAAATATATTGTCCATTCGACCTCTACCCGGCATGAAACTAGATTGCACAACCCAAATCTTGTTCGCAGTTTTGTCCACGCTCCCGCTCAATCAAGACTCACAAAAACTTGGCCCATAATACTAAACAAACTAATTGGCTTATAATTCTTACACTATCTCCAACTCCTTTGTCTGTGTACAAATGGAAATCCAAGTACACCCAATGAACGACTCACACAACCTGGCAAGAAGTATCATCCCTCCACAAAGCATTTCACTAGTGATCCCAACTACGCTCGCAGCTTCACCTTTCTCTAACACTTTCATAGCTTTTGACACCTCAGCCTCAATAAATATTTCACTTGTTTTAACATTCTATTTTCTACGACTTTCCTACGTTTTCGCCAAGCAATATCTCAACTTGCTCTCCCCATTGTTCTCATAAACTGTTTTTAATCCAGATCATTCCACTATGGTAATTCTGAATGCCATGGCTCTCTTTCCTTGCACTCGGTTTTCAATCCAGATCATTCCACCATGGTCATTCTGAATGCCGTGGCTCTCTTTCCTTGCACTAGGTTTTCAATCCAGATCATTCCACCATGGTCATTCTGAATGCCATTGGCTCTCTTTCCTTGCACTCGGTTTTCAATCCAGATCATTCTACCATAGTCATTCTGAATGCCATGGCTCTCTTTCCTTGCACTCGGTTTTCAATCCACATCATTCCACCATGGTCATACTGAATGCCATGGCTCTCTTTCCTTGCACTCGGTTTGTTGTCTTTACAAACCAGAACCGCTTTTTATTTCCTTCAAAAACATTCTGCATTATTTCTCCTTCTTTTAATTCCTTTGGCATCTTACAAACTTAAATATATATCAATAAAGGCAAAATAAAGCATTTAGAAGCATTTGTTATCATGTTAGTAGAAGGTATCAACTGATATTGCTAAAGTAGATGAAATGGCCTGGGGATTAAATTAACTAATAATAAAGATTTAACTATTTCACTTTAGCTAAAAATGATACATAGCTTCAGTGGTAGATAGTATATGCTATGGGCCATTCATTGTGCAGTATTTTAGTTTTGGTCCTCTCGGAATGTGTCAGTCCACCTCTGCAGATAGAAATAGTTGACATTTTTAATACACAATTGTCAATGTTTTATAAGAAATTAGAAATAAAGTGTAAACATAATTTTATGAAAAGAACCCCAACACATACACAGGATATAATCAATGTAATTTGTATAATTTACAAATTTTACATATACAACTAGAAATAAGAAAATGAGAAAAGATAACTATTAAAAATAATTATTAATAAGTATAGTAATTTAATGAGATAGATGAGCTTGATTATATTGACACAAATATTCCAGTCTTGGCTTAATATTTGATAGCGAAAGTTTCAAGGCGAATTCCATGTCATTTCATCGAGAAAGTTAATTGGTTTTTATTACAGCTATTGTTCAAAATGTCGATTCACCCATTTTTAGTTGCAAATAGTTTGTGAACGTTTGCTGCACACCCTCCGAATCTTTATTGCGACCCTTTGAAAGTTGGCGACCCACAGTTTAGGAGCCTGAGATTTAACGAGCTTACTTATTATGCGCAAAATTACCTGAAGTTTTTACCACTATTATTTTTCAATAGTTGGAATAATCTTGATACGATAAATAAAACAAAATATGCGTTTCTAGATATTTGGGACTTGATATGCAAAATCATTCAGCAAACAACTCAAAAGCGGGACGAATTAGTCAAAACTTTATAGACACCACAATATTTCATTTATTTATATAATGTGTATGTCTAGTTTTAAAAACGTCCGTTTAGTGAGAGGTTGAATCATCCAACCTAAAGCAAGAGGATGAAGACAAAACTAAACCCGTAGGATTGTTGTACAGCATAGACATTTATGAAAAACAATTATTAAGAAAATGTGATGGACCATTTACTGAACTAGAGTAATGTGTAATCCACAGACAGAATGTAATTTTAATATCTTACTTACAGGGTTAGTTGCAGCATACTTAATTGAGAACTAATAAAAATCGTAAAGGCTTTTTTGAGAACAAAAAAATCTTATTACAGTCTACTTTTATAAATTGGGTACTTTTATTTTAAATGTGTATGAGTTTATATGGCATGAGAGCTCTGACAGTGCCTGGCGCGTTTGAAAATAAATGCTTTTGCTTTCAGTGTCAGGGTAACAGCCCACAGAACGCGGTACTGTCGGGGTAACAGCCTGTCTGGGTAACAGTCCACTGGTCAAGACAGCCCACTGTGCGCCTTTCCTATAGTTCGCTGTGTTTAACTAGGACACTATACTCGTACTATCGACAAAAATTACAAAGTAACAAAATCGTCTAAATAATATATCATGGATGTGTTAAAAATAACTAGAGAATCTTGTTTCAATTTTGAGAGATTCGGAATTATCTGAAAACTTTAAAAAAATAAAATTAAATAATTTGTTTAAGTTTAAAAAATATTACTTTTATAGTTTATGGATAAGTATATTAATATTACGTCTAATCCTGATATATATTTTTCCCCTTTTGTTTATGAAATTTTAATAATTGTAAAAAAAACTTTATAAATAAACTAGAATATAAGAGAGAATCGTTTAACTTTTAGATATGTGAAATACATAAGCGAGAGAACTGAATCTTTTTTTCTATTTTCGGCCTTTGGGCTACTAGATAAAATGTAAACTTCTGTTGTTTTTTAGACTTATTTTTGCAAGACCTAACCTCTTTATCTACGCAAACTTCACGCGTTAATAACTTTGCCTAATTTGGTTAATTCTAAGATACTTTGCGAGGCGGGTTGCATTGTATCTTGACATACTTTAAAACTTCTAACCAAAATCACACCAAGACGCCGAAGGGCGAAATAGAAAGAGCTAATTGAGCTTGAGAGGCATCTTGTTTATTGTTATCCGCCCATAGCAGCCCCTCTTCCGGTGACGAGCATTAACAGTAAATATATTTACGTTTGGATAGAATGGGTTTACATTTAAACCTTTTTTTTTTTCGTATTCTAGATAGACACACAATTCTAGAGGCCTTGTTTATCTAAATGATGTCGGGAAGATTCCTAATCACCATCTAGTGAGTAAGCCTGAGGTGTAGACGATTAAATAAATGCCAAAACCTAAATCAAGATAAAATAATAGTGGTATGACAGTATAAAACTATTTTTAGAATGATTTAAGAATGTATGGCTTTCATTTAAAGGTTTATATATAATAATCGTAGAATGGAGCCTAAATAAATTAATGGAAAATCTTATTTTTTACTTGCCATCACATCACCGATAGGCTACGTCAAGAAGAGAATAAGCCGCGTCCCCGTTTGAGTCGTCAATGAAGAGTCGGTAGAGACGCTGCAATAAAATATGTCGTCAACGTGTCGATTGGTTTCCCATCTAGTGTCGGTAAATCAAAGGAAGTCGGGCCAATTCTCGTAGTGGAGACGTATTTTAGGTCAGTATTCAACCAGCCTAGGGTAGAGTAGTTTTTTTAAACTATTTTAGAAAATGCAGTGGGATAGCCCAGAGGTGTTTTTTTACTGTATTTTTTCGATCCTACGCAACTTAATTATCATAGGGTCAAAGTAAGACGATTTTTAGTGAGAATGGCTTGTCTGAAGTTGGTGTTCTGTTTAAGTATCTTTGGTCCAATTATTTGAAATACATTTTCAAACTCACTTTCGGACACCAGAAATAAATTTCGGAAGCCGCCGTTACATCTCTATTCAAACTTCTAGCCATTCACATAAATGTGTTTTAGATTTTCTACTTCGGAGACTTAGTCATACCGAAACTCGTCTTTTCCGCGGAAATTTTAATTTTTTGACGCAATAATAGTGAATGCAGCAAAGATATATGTACGTCAAGCTCGCCAAGCATTTTTTTCGACTGAGTTTTTGGTCGACTCAGTAGGGACGAGGGAGGCCAACCCGCTTGTTGCTCGACACTTGTCGACTCTGTAGGGACGAGGGAGGCCAACCCGCTTGTTGCTCGACACTTGTCGACTCTGTAGGGACGAGGGAAGCCAGCCCGCTTGTTGCTCGACACTTGTCGACTCAGTAGGGACGAGGGTAAGCCAACCCGCTTGTTGCTCGACACTTGTCGACTCAGTAGGGACGAGGGAGGCCAACCCGCTTGTTGCTCGACACTTGTCGACTCTTTAGGGACGAGGGAAGCCAACCCGCTTGTTGCTCGACACTTGTCGACTCAGTAGGGACGAGGGAAGCCAACCCGCTTGTTTCTCGACACTTGTCGACTCAGTAGGGACGAGGGAAGCCAACCTGCTTGTTGCTCGACACTTGTAGACTCAGTAGGGACGATGGAAGCCAACCCGCTTGTTGCTCGACACTTGACTTAGTAGAGGCGCGTCTTAATAAGCAAAACACGGTAGTTTTTTTTAGCACCGCGTCTTACTATCCGTTCAGTTTACACGCTTATGTACTAATTACGGGTTTAGGGATGAGGAAGGTTCAATTTAGAGGAAATGTACCCACTTTGCGTTAATAAAGAGTGGGAAACCATCTAGGAAAAATCACTTAATAAAGCCGATCGGGATCGAACCACAAATTCCCCATAATCGTCAGTCTAGTCTAATGCGAGAGTAGCACCTTAGACCATGCGACCACCGAGACGGGTAACATTAGTTATTGGGCTACAATGTAT
>CABFVX010001297.1:0-19578 GCA_902151425.1 Timema shepardi | reverse complement strand
GGGGGGGGGGGGGCTGTGTCCAGTCAAGTTGATTAACTCAAGCACAGGAGCGAGCGTCTAGAACTTCTGGTAAAAACTGTCTGTAGTTTCGGAGAGAAACACAAGCTACGGATGCTTCTGTTGTACGGTACTTACAATTTAGGGGCAAAGTATCAAACATTATTGTCATGACAACCACCTAAATTGGTGGTGAAAGTGTACTAATGGTGTGTTTATTTAGTAGTTTATAGTTTTTCTTCCAAGGAAATGAGGGTGCAATTCCTGTACACTCCACTTTCCTTTCACCCACACTAGTGTAGAGAAGTGTGTTGAATCTCGGACCATTTATGTATTCATAGTTATTTAGGAATTGTTTATGTTTGTGTGAGATGTTTTAGACCGTTAAAAGTAAGTGTTTAATTTTTTCAAGTAAATATCAACACTCAATTTTCCCAGAAAGTTGGCAATCTTAGATTGACGCTTTAACCCAAGTTTTTGTCTGGCCCATTATAGCAAGTAAGATATTGACTTGTTCATCGTAACAAACTGTCTTATTTATAATGTGTCTTTGGACAGTAGTAGTATGAATAGCCTGGTACAAGGTCCATTATTCTAATTTCTACTTTAAAACTGTTTCATCAAATAAAGCTTGTAAATGTGTAAGGTGTGCTAAGGTTTGGTTTAAGGGGCGGCCAAGTAATACGACAGGTGTGACAAGACCCCAAGCTTACACTACGCCCGCAAGAGGCTCGATTAACCGGAGCGATGGGTTCACAAACACGATCGAACGAGATGTCGCATTCAATTGCGTTTTTTTTTTAATATTTCACTCTTTTTTACACCACTATATCTTACTACCCGTTCGGGTTATTCGCTTATATACTAATTAAGTTGTTTTACGGATTAAGGTTATATTAAGAGAAATTATAACCGCATTTGCGTGTAGATAGAGTGGATAACCGTTTTTGATAAACCATCTCCAGTGCCCCCGACCAAGATTCGAACGTAGATCTCCCAACCGTCGGCAGTCTAGTCTACTGCGAGAGTAGCGCGTTAGACCATGCGGCGGCCGAAACGGGTCGTTTTTAACTTGGCTACGGCGGGCTACGGGCCGGCGAGAGAGTGCTTTGTTCTTTGAAATATTTATTTCTAAATGTTGATGTTTTGTTTGAAATACCTCCAGGCGAGCCCACTGCGACGCAACTCCTTGTTCGAGATGTGTTGCCAACCTAAGGTACACGCTATCCGTGGGGTGAGTGTTAGCTTATTTTGTTGTTTTCCAAGAAACAATGTTAATATTGTTACATCCCTTACAAGAGATTCACTTCATGTGCGCACTTCGTTAGTAAGAAGATTGCACCGACTAAGTAAGAAAACACGCCCGCCCGACACGGTAAAAAGTCTTAAGTTGCCGACCCCAAGCCTCCCTCTTTGCCCCCTTACCAACTATCGCCCACTCTGTAAACTTCAGCTCTTCCTCTTTTCAATTCGAGGCGCATCCGAAAAGTTCCGAGGCACCGCTCGTTCGCCTCTTCCCATTACTTACCTCGGAACTGGAGTTAGTTAGCAAAACTAGCCCGGAACAATCCAGAACGTACAGTCTGTTCACGACCATCAAACATTATCTAGTGCATCATAGTTCGAGCCTCGTGACACACCGTCTGTGTGTTAGCATCCAATATTTACAAGTTAGTGTTGGTACTATGTAACACCAACACGGAGAGATATTGACAAAAGGATTAGGATTTATTTTTAGTACAATGTACTTTGTGATTCATGTTGCATTTTATTATTTTGAATTAAAAGTAAGTTTAGTCATGTGTTTACTAAATATTGTTAAACCATACTATATACACATAATTAGTATTTAAATTAATGTGCTTGTAGTTTTTATTAGATTAAAATTATAAGCACGTCAATTTAAAGACTTACGTTTATTATATTTTTATTGTAACGCTCTTTACTTTAAAAGAAATTTTAGATTTTTTTTCTAAAATGCCATATTAAGGCCAGATATTATATATATTTAATAATAGTAACCTACTCAATAATATTGTACGTAATGAGTCAACTACTGCCTTGGTATTGGTACTGATGTAGATAATGGTGGTATTTCCTGCCAGTCATTGTATTTAAAAAAAGATTAACGAAAACAAAACTAACATCATTAAATAATAATAAATATATGGCATGTTATTTTATCAAGCATAATTAATAAACAGGTAGACCTATACTAGACCTACATGTAGGCTATATTATATTGGTCGGAGTCAAAAATATACCAGCTCTAATTATTTGAGAGTAAAATAAAAAATAAAAAGGTGTTTTGGGACACCTCTGAATAGAAAACCAATGCCGGGATCACTTAGCGTAAATAAACCAGTATCTTAACCTAACAACTCTAGTAAAACACTGGCAATGAATTTGAACGAGTATGAAAACAAATCGTTAAAGTAAATTAAAGCTAAGCACTTCAAAGGGCAAGTGCATGCAATCATATAACTTTCCTTGATATACAAGCTAAGACGTTTTACAGTTCACGAGACGCGGGGGGAACAAAATAGCCTACTTAAGAATTCGACTGCATAATAAATCATAAAGAAACAAGTGAAGTACTAAATATCCTCGTTGACGTCCCTCGCAACATGATTGGCTGATTAGAGGAGCACATGGTGCCACACCGTGAAAGTAAAGGCCGATTCACACAGAAAGCCCCTATGCTGTTCTATGTTCTGTTAAGGTATTGTCAGTTTAGCTTAAAACACTCATTGCATTCCTGAACTCAGTGTTGTTTGTTGCTTTCTGGTCTGCCCCTGTGAGGTTAAGTTATGCTCCAAAAGGTCTTGATTGAGCTAAGATGTTAATACTGATGAAGGGGAGCTGTTTTCTTGGAAGATGTATACAATGTAGGAGGTGGAAGTTTGACTCGTTCAATAAACGGTTCTATTTTAATATAAAAACACTTATATTATAATTATGTTTTACATTTAATAACTTAAATACACGTGAAACAAATTGAAAACAAAATGTTAATACTTTTTTGATTATTTTCGATAATCCAGCACTGCGTCTGTTCAACATTTAGCCCAAGCTGCGTAATGCGATGGCTCAAGATGGGGGAAGGAAAACTTGCCCGGCCGGCAGTCGGAAATAACATATCGCGGCGTAGCAAGGCATAGCTTAGCTCTCTGCGTGAGGTGATTGTGATCCAGACATGAGGAAACTAAAGGTATTTGTGAGGAAAGCTTTACCATCGCTCTAAGTTATCTGTTGGCAAATTTCCCCGCTCTCAGTTATTTCGGAAGGTGGTGGAACTAGCGTTGTGAGTGTGTCGTACTTGAATCAAGAGTGACAACAAGAGAACGACGCGCTGTGCTGTTCTATATAGTAGCCATGCAGTTCCCACAGATATAATATTCAAAGTTGTTGTACGAATTCATTTTGGAGCATAGTCAATCGAAATAAAATCAGTCGAATTACTGTGAAGGATGATGTTTTTATAAATTTAAGATGAATTATTTAAGTTTAAAAATTTATTTAATACCGTCTATCAAATAAATACCATTATTTAATGTAATAATTATTTTGGTATATATACAGTGGAACCTTACTAATTCGAACTTCCGTAATTCAAAATCGTCTTTAATTCGAATATTTCGCCCAGTCCCGTAAATTTTGTATTAAAATCATGTTAAAAATCAAATTTTGTTATGGTTAATAGCTTTTCATAAGTTATAATGTACTGTACAGTAATATTTTCCTACTTTTAGTTGCGGTGCCGTGTTGTTCTATTTTTGAAACAGGGGAGGTGACGTTGGAAAGCGGTAAGTACCCTTCTTAACGCCCCTCCTCTTAAACCCACACCCCCATACGTCTTTGTTTACACGTACAGTTCTGAACTCCGTTAGTCGAGGTCGAATCACTCAAGCGGTTACTTGCGCTGTTCTTAGTGATTCGTTCGTAGCGATAGTCTTGTGACGTGCGAGTTATTTTTGTTTTTGTTTAGTAGATACTATAGATTAGTGTTTGTGTGTATCGTGATGTCAATGTCCATGTCCATGTCATTAACTATGGCCGAAAAAGTAGCGGTGATACAAGAAGTGGCAAAGGGGCTTTTAAAAAATCAGAAATTGCAGAGGCCTTCGGAATTCCCCCTTACACACTTTCAACATTTTTAAAAAAAAAGTAATAAAATGAGAGTGGACAAGATAGGAAAAGATTAATAGAACCGGAAAACCCATATGTATTGAAGTGATTCAAACAAGCGCGAGACAAGAAAGTTTCAGTGGGCGGCCCTCTTCTTAAAGCATAGGCTGAACATTGTGTATTTGAATTAGTAAAAAGAAACTTCAAAGCGAGTGCAGGATGGCTAGATGGATTCAAACAACGAAACAGAATTTCCTTCAAAGCTGTGTATGGTGAAAGTGGTGCTGTTCGTGTGCATTCAACCGATAATTTGAAGGAAGCCTTGAAATAAATTATCCAAGACATAGAACCAAAAACAAATTTTTTAACGTCGATAAGACGGGCATTTTTTACGAGTGTACTCCTGACAAAACTCTTGCATATAAAGGTGAAAAGTGACGTGGGGGAAAGCTTAATAAAGATATAACACTATTAGGTGGAGCAAATATGGATGGTTCTGAAACGCTGCCATTTTTAATGATTGGAAAATTGGCTAACCCACGTTGCTTCTAAAATGTAAAATCGAAGCCAGTGGAATGTGAGTCAAATGGAAAAGTGTGGATGACAGGTGATCTGTTTGAATATGGCTTTTAAAATTCGCAAAACAATTTGGCAAACAAAATCGAACAACCCTTTTATTCAATGGCAATTTCACTGCTCATAACAAAGATCCCCTTTTGGAAAATGTAAGGGTTATTTT
Source organism: Timema shepardi (assembly GCA_902151425.1). NCBI lineage: Eukaryota > Metazoa > Arthropoda > Insecta > Phasmatodea > Timematidae > Timema > Timema shepardi. The sequence continues at coordinate 14,714 of CABFVX010001297.1, read as the reverse complement.
TCACCTATGGGCCAAGGAATAATTAAGAACCTAAAATATTTCTACAGATGATTGTTGGTTGAAAAAATTCTTGCTGGAGATTTGTCTACTCAGAAAATTTCGCTTGACGTTCTTCAAGCCTCACGAATGTGTAAGCAAGCGTAGGACCAAGGGAAAGTTGAGAGCAATAATAACTGTTTTTAAAAAGCTGACTTTATCAAGAAATAAAATTTTGTAGAAAATGTGACAAACTGCGCCAGCTATTTACAACTGGGAGTAAGTTACTCCTGATCCTGCTAGCTCTTATGTGGACTTCGTCAGAGGGGATGAAGATGTGGCAGTGTTTGCTGAAGTTACTGATGCGGACATCATCGCCAAAGTTCTCAACAATAACATCCAGCCCGAGGATGGAACAGCTGGTGATGAAGAGTACAATTATTCAGTAGTTCAGGAAACGGCTATTCCGAGTGCCATATAAGCCATGGACCATATACAAAAACTCAGGCGTTTATTTAAAAGTCGCAACAATGTAAGTGATTAAATTGCCCAGTCAATAAATCAATTAAAATCACACACTATGAATGAAAGAATTGAATCAGGAAAACATTAAAATCTTTGAATTTTTTAAAAGGTTGTGAACCGGTTATGTCCAAATAAGTTAAATAAAGTTTTTGAGCCTTGTTTCAATATTAACTGTGTTTCTTTTCAATTCCTTTTAAGAAATTTATTTAATTCGAAATTTTGGATAGTTCGGATTTTTTCCTTGTCCCTTCAAGTTCGAATTACCCAGGTTGCACTGTACTAGACGCAGAGGAGGGCAATATATTTGGCAATGTAGTCATTAGTGTGGCGAATGAGAAATGAAATTCGTCACACTTTGTAAAAATTGAGAGATTAGGTTGATCAATCGAACATTTAAAACAACAAAAACTCTTGGAACGAGTTTATTCAAAAACGTGTACTCAGCTACAAATGCCTTAGACGCAAATAATGAAAATTATCCCCATTGAAAGTGTAAGAATATTTAATGAAAAAAATGACAATCCTTTTGTCTGACAAGCAGCAGAAACAATGGTTAAATCTTAACTCAATACAAAAATTGCACATGTGGAATGCTTCTAAATATATCGAGTTACAACCAGCACAAACCATCAGATTAAAGGTTTTACTGTGAGAGCTGGCAAACTCAAATACGCCACACTTATAAGGCCAATTCACTACTTGTGGTACTACAGTATTATATATAGAATAATTATTTCATTTTATTGATTTAAATAGTATTTTGTTTTAAGTACCGACGGTGTAATTTATTAAAATGAATACTCTGGTGCTTGTGACATGGTATAATCTCTATTTTCATGAATAGAACTAGTGAAATATGAGCCCAGGGAGAACTTGCAGGACGACCGGAATCTCTCTCGACATCTGATTTAAATTCAGCCACTTTTTATTAGAAATTTTAAAAAATGCAGCTAGTCCATTACAAAGTACGCCAGGCTACAGTCCATATTTTATTAAAAGGACCATCTTAAAAAAGATAAACTTTTTGCAGTATATATCTAGAAAGCATTTTACTGTTATATTGTTATTTTATGGGTAAAATTTAAAATCTCTCAAAAGTGAAAGCTGCGGATCACTTGGTACAACGTATAAAAAAGTGAAAAAAGTTATATTAACTTTTATATGTCAGCTCTTCCAAAGAAAAATTGAAATTATAATATATTTAATAGTAGACAAGTTTATTTTAACAAAACCAAATTAGTGTTTTGTTTTCAATTGAGGTATTTTAACGTATACTTTCTGGACAGCACACGAGAATTTCTATGAGCGAGAGCAAGTGAGTCTTCTAATTTTGCCGGGAAAGGTATTTTCCCATAGCCCTACTTTCTAGCATTATTTTACATGCCACAATCAACATGGGACCAACGGCTTTACTTCTCCAAATAAAGTTGTGTTGCGGATATTTATCGCTCAAAAAAATCCATCCACACCGGTAAAATTAATCATTTTTATTTGAAATGTCCAAAACAAACAACCAACACATATTTAATATTCATAATATATCTAGTAGCATGCCTAATAAAGTCAGTTTATCTCTACCTACTGAGCTCACGGGACGGATTTGACTCTCGACAAGGCCTGGAACTGATCAGTTTTGAAATCTTGTTTAAATTATTTTTCTTGAGTTTACCTATTTACCTTATAGAATGTAGTTGTTCGACTTAATACTAAGTTACGATGTGTTAGTAATATTATTCTATGACTTTAAAGCCTATTAAATTGTATTAAAAAATATACATTTCCAAATTTTGAAACAATGTAAAATGAACGGTGCTAATAACGTACATTTGTTTCTATGATTTAGTTATTTAACTACAACAGACGGTGTCCTTAAATTATATTCTTACTTAAGTACTCAATGGTCCAAAATATAAAATATTAGTTAAATAATTCATGAAATAGGGAAATACACGTGAAAATCCATGATATATGATTGCATTATTAATATTTGTTGAAACTTTGATATATACTCTAAAATTGTACAAAACATAATATAAGTTTGGTTTAAGATAAATTTACTTAAAATCAGAAAAACAGTTTTTGTGTTATTTTAAAAGTAAGAGTATCCTGATTATAAAATGAAAGCCTGGCTGACTCTTTATAATAAGTAGAATTATGGAACTAGTAAACATGTAGAAAATAATATAGCGCTAGTAGGATTCAAGTCAAATAGAAATAGAAATTATTACAGTTTACGTCATATTTTCGGAACATTAATTTTTTTGTAGGATATGAAATTGTGTTATTTAAGGAATACTGTAGCGGGCTCATATTTATGTTTCTGCGTTTATTTTAATCTGGACTGTACTAATATGAAGTGGGGGGCCGGGAAGAGGCGAGTTAAAATTAAAAAAAATTATAGGTTGAGTCACTTTGTACTTGATAAATGCGCAGAGACCGTAAAAATGGCAAAATATAATTCTTCAGAATATGGCTAACATAAAAAGGTGGGTTTTTTTCAAGATCACGGGGTATAATTTGCTGACTGACCAAATACATCTGGGGCCTACACTTGGTATGTAGGAAGAAGAATAACAAATATCATCCATGTAGGAATTAGAAACGTTTATCAAAATAACAAACTGTGACTTTTCGAATAATCCAGGCAGTACTTACAATGGAACTCTGGTGAGTCGGACAACTACATACCTGAAACAAATAGTAATAATTATATTAGTTTCACTAAAAGTGTCAGTATTCTAGTTTGGACTAGAGACACTTCATATTCCTTAGACATATTGAAACCCTTTAATCTTGTTAATATTTATTTAAGAAATGAAATATGCACTACGATATTAACACTAGAGATAATTACACAGTGGGAAAATGTGTAGGCCTACTCATATCTTAAACACAAGAATAGTTTCAGCACACATCTTAATTAAATGTTCAGTGGTTCATAAATGTATGTTGTTTAAGAGCCCGTCTCACTCCAGGGATGACGAGAATTACAGCTCTAACCTGTATGTTGTTTAAGAGCCCGTCTCACCCCAGTGATGAAGAGAGTACAGCTCTAACCTGTATGTTGTTTAAGAGCCCGTCTCACCCCAGTGATGAAGAGAGTACAGCTCTAACCTGTGTGTTGTTTAAGAGCCCGTCTCACCCCAGGGATGAAGAGAGTACAGCTCTAACCTCCTCCATTCGCCAGGAGAGCAAAGGTCAGATAAGGTCAAATGGCCAAGCCCCACCCACCACACTAATAATAGTAAAATATTAATTAATGTTGACTGAAAAAAAAATATATGTAGGCTTATTTTAGGAAATTCCTTTTTGTGTAAAGTGGAATGTAACTTAAAAGAAATGGGTTTAGTTGATACCCGACCAACGAATGTTTTAGAATGCCTGAACATTAAATCTAAAATCAAGAAATATAAGAGAGTTTAAGCTCTGTATACTTATTTAATATAACCTGAGAATGTGCACCTTTTTTAAACATATATTTGTAAGCTTGACGCCCTAAGGTGAAGCTCAAAATTGGTACCTAGGGAAACTTAAGGATGTCCACAAAGGTAATAGTTAATTCTACACTCCTCAAAGACTTCACAATCTTCTGTCAACACATTATACATTAACGATGGATAAACGAATTGTTAACATTGTAGTGTACTCATCAGTACGACAGTTGCTTTTCTATCACTTAATATTAAATCATAAAAACCAACAGCAAATCATCAAGAATGTTCTTCCTATAGAGCTTTTCCAGAGGTGATTCAGAGGTTGAGGGAGCTTGATCAGCAGACGCACATTTATCAGATAAATCCATCTCCTCTTCACGCGAAGAAGAAAATGGAAGTGGAAGTTTGCTCAATAATGTATTTAATAATCTCCTCTTTTTTGCGCTTGCATTCTGTATACGCGAGCTTTTATCTTTTCAGCTTCAAATTTATTTTTGGTGAGTACTATTTTACTACCTATGCTTCAAATTTGCCAGGGGGTCATTTTTCTAGTTGAGCAATAATAATTTCTTTGTCTGCCTGAATATGAATAATTGGGCGATATCAAAAAGATCTTCTCATTGTTTTAACCCTTCTGAACATTTGGCTCTGTAGAGGAAACTGTAGTGTAACAGTAACAAACAATTCGTGGCTCGGGCTCTCACGATATATGATTGATGGATCACTTCAAGTTAAAATGACCATTTTTAACTAAACTTTGATGTGCGGTAGCAAGCTCATTCAATTAAATCTAATACAATTTCAACTATACCCATTTTTCAACAAGAACAATAAAATAGCAGGGTGCCCCAATGATATTTTAAAAGTTGAATTTAAGCTCTATTGAGAGGTTTTCAGAAATGTATGTAGATAATCTAATTAAATATTCCTAAGCATTAATTTTAGACTAAATAACATTAGTAAAATATTATAAGACAGTGTTTTAATATAATGGAGTAAAAGTATATTTATAAATAAATGAAAATATCTGAATGATTTGAACTTTTTAAAGACATTTTGCACATTTAGTTAATGATATAGGTGACCTGGCGGTCAAGGGGTAAGGTGTCAGACTTATATGCTGGCGGCCGGGGTTCAATCCTCGTTCCCGGCACAGATTTAAATGATTACCAAACCCTTCACGTCTGACAAGACATCTTGTGAATGTGGGGAATGCCAGGCCTCCACCGTGGTTCGGATTCCACGTTAAACTAAAGGTCCTCCATTTCATCTCACAATCACCCTACCATTACACATTAGCGTAAGTGCGTATAAACCTGAGCTAGGAACAGAATGTCCTTCTAAGAAAGTCAGAACGATAAACCTGAGCTAGGAACAGAATGTCCTTCTAAGAAAGTCAAAACGATAAACCCGAGCTAGGAACAGAATGTCCTTCTAAGAAAGTCAGAACGATAAACCTAAGCTAGGAACAGAATGTCCTTCTAAGAAAGTCAAAACCATAAACCTGAGCTAGGAACAGAATGTTCTTCTAAGAAAGTCAGAACGATAAACCTGAGCTAGGAACAGAATGTTCTTCTAAGAAAGTCAAAACGATAAACCCGAGCTAGGAACAGAATGTCCTTCTAAGAAAGTCAAAACGATAAACCCGAGCTAGGAACAGAATGTCCTTCTAAGAAAGTCAGAACGATAAACCTGAGCTAGGAACAGAATGTCCTTCTAAGAAAGTCAGAACGATAAACCTGAGCTAGGAACAGAATGTCCTAAGAAAGTCAGAACGATAAACCTGAGCTAGGAACAGAATGTCCTTTTAAGAAAGTCAAAACAATAAACCTTAGCTAGGAACAGAATGTCCTTCTAAGAAAGTCAAACCGATAAACCTTAGCTAGGAACAGAATGTCCTTCTAAGAAAAGAAAGTCAAAACGATAAACCTGAGCTAGGAACAGAATGTCCTTCTAAGAAAGTCAAAACGATAAACCTGAGCTAGGAACAGAATGTCCTTCTAAGAAAGTCAGAACGATAAACCTGAGCTAGGAACAGAATGTCCTTCTAAGAAAGTCAAAACGATAAACCTGAGCTAGGAACAGAATGTCCTTCTAAGAAAGTCAGAACGATAAACCTGAACTAGGAACAGAATGTCCTTCTAAGAAAGTAAAAACGATAAACCTGAGCTGGGAACAGAATGTCCTTCTAAGAAAGAGAAGTACGAAGAAGGGGTATACACCCAGGGTTTTATGCGGTATTTATTAGAACATTATGAAATTGAGATCAGTTAGGACATTTTACTTAGCTTAAAATATAAGAACAAAAAATTATTTTAAAATAAAAATGTCAATGATTCCAATCTCGTTACTGACAAGTGAAAAGATCAGAAAAACTTATTGTGGTGTGATTAAAACCCCGAAAGTAATAATTGTTTCTCTATATTAGCGGTTATTAAGTCGTGATATCGGCTCTTGAAAACAATTAGAGTTCAATAAATTTTAAAATATGTTTTATTTGTGTTAATTATGTGTAATCAATTAGTTTATCTTTCAAAAGAGCAGCATAAACAGACAGGAGGTAGGGTTGATTGGGGTAGTAAGAAAACATACAAAATATATACACAAACAGTTTTTTAGCCTGGTCCCACTGTTGTTTTTATGATACATTTTTCAGCTGGGGCTACGTGGGGAAAAAAATATCTCCATATTATATAGCTGATGTAAAGAAATGCAGTAACAAAATTTTAAGGAATTATCTTATTACCTTGTAACGTTTCCAAGGCCGTAGAGAGGGGGGTGAGGGGGTTATACCCACCCCTTACCACCAAACTTTTTGAATAAAATATATATGGCTTTATTTATGGTCCAAACAATATCAAAATTAAGATACAAGTACAAATTAGGGAACTGTGTTAACATAGACAGAGCTTCAGAGAGTTTCTAGGTGTGTTTAATATTTAGAATTTTTCTTAGCCCTTGACAGTTAAGGGGCTATGTTGCCATAAAATACACTTCTGTTTATCATTTATAATTTGTTCTAGCTTCCAAAAATTGGGGGATTTGCCCACCAAACCTACCCTGAAATTATTGGCTGGCTATGGCCTAGAACGTTTCCGTAATAGCACGTCAAAGTTAAATGGGTTGGTAAGATAAATCATTGAGGTGTAGGAGCAATCGGCCTCAACAGTTTTAAAGAAAGTTGATTAAAAAAATAATAATTTATACATCTTTAGGACATATTAATATGAAAGAAACAAACGTCTTTTCAACAATAAAAAATCTTAAGGCTACAAAATAAGTTGCTTATCTTCGTACACAACTTGTTGGCCAACACTATTAAAACAAGTTATGTTATAATAAAAGCATTCATAACTTGTCGGCGATGTTGGCCAACATGTTAAGGTTGGGAGGGCCGGTCAGTGGCAACATGATGAATTGTTATGTGTTGACTCGATCTGTTGAATACATAGCCAACAAAACATGTTGGCCGATCTAGGAGGTTCTGCGCATGCGCTACAGAAACAATTCCCAGGCTTAGAGAAGCCCGTGTTTTGTTTTCAGATTAATCTAACATCTGGGTTTACATAGCTAAGGGCTGGTCTTATAACTCCTGGATAAATATGAATCTGGCCGTTAAATATTTTTATCTGGTCGATAAGTTAAAAGTGCGTCTTGTGGCTGCCAGATAGTATGTATCTGCCTGATAAAATATATTTATCGATTACATTTTTATCGGGAGGTTTAAGTTCCTGATAACTTTTAACTTTAGTGGCGCGTTGTTTTTCATGAGGTTTCAAGGTTAAAATATTGGTTCACATGTTTGGTAGAAACAGGCCCAGGCTCTAACTGTAAATTATAAAGCTAGTAAATTTGATTCACACTTTTATAAAAAAAAAACTGACACGCTACCGGTATTTGTAAAGTTATGGTTATATAAGAACAAATTATTTAAATGTGAGTACAATAAATGAATTTTTTTAAGTGCACCAAACTATTGACCACATTTTGGCAAACAACGAACTTACGACTTGCAAGACAACCTAGCTTCTGCACCCACGAGACGCCACCAACTGTTTCCTCACATTCATTTAGCCGCTATTATTTAACAAATGTTGAGGGTTGTAGCCACTAGCCAGGTTGTAGCGGTAGCAGCAGGGTTTAAACGCATGCGCGCATCAGTAAAAACAGTACAAACCTTGCGTTTTCTGAATAAAGGTTAATGTACCCTAAAGAAAGCTATCCGGCAGATAAATTCACTTCATAATACACATAAAATGTTAGTTAATGATAATATTGATCTGGCCGCTAAATTTAACCTCTCGATAGTAATATTCATCCGGTAGTCATTAGACCAGCCCCAGGTAGTCCTGGAGTGGAACAAAGCGAACGCAATTAAACTAGGTGAGTTGTATCAAAAGTGTCTGTCTTTTCTAGCGTACCTTGGCTAATTTATAACTGCCCTACACAGGAGAAATAAGGTTTTAATTTTCTTTTATTAGTTTAATATTTCCAGCCTTTTCAAAGGACACACACAACATCAATTTAAAGACCAGAGATAATAAACCAACTCAAATTGGCTCTGGCCAAAATATATTTTCAGGCTTCACCGAGAATCGAGCTCAGAAACCTAAACTCAGTAGGGAATAGCAAAGAGAAATGAGGTTATGTCTGATACCTGTGTCAATTCATGTTAATGAACATAAGTAGAGCTTGAGAAACAATACAAATGGAGGAGATCCCGGACACTTACAAAACACCGCCATGTTTGAAAACAATAAAATGCCTGCGCAGTTATAACGATACACACAATGTATTACTGTAATTGGTTAAAATATTGACTAATTTAAACTTCGAGTGTTCAGAGATATGATTAGAAATATTCTGGGTCTGTTAGTGTATGAAGGTTTCATCTAAATCAGATTCATAAATTACGAAAGAAAGTTAATATAAAACACATTTACCAATCCAATATAAGAAACTTATCGTTGGTACCAAAAAATAGAAGCGCGGAGGGAGTTCCGACCTAGTTTAAATCTTATTTATCTAGAGGAAAAACCTCCACTTTTTTAAGAAACTGGAACAAATTGAAAAATTCAATCTACTTTTTTGTGTGAAGATTCACCTCTGACAAGACATCTTGTGAATGTGGGGAATGCCAGGCCTCCATCCGTGGTTCGGATCCCACGTTAAACTGTAGGTCCTTCATTTCATCTCACAATCACCCTACCATTACACATTAGCGTAAGTGCTTATGACCCGAACGGGTAGTAAGACGCGGTGCTAATAATAATAATAATAATTTGCGTGAAGACATTTTATAGTTATGGTTACATCTTAACAAAATTGAGAATTGCAAATTATATGACTTAACGTAAGACTACATTAAAATAGTTTGAGTGACCTTTTAAACTGTCAGATTATTTTACTCCTATGGCAATATTACTATACATCAATGAAATGGGAGGATGCCAGGATAGAAATTTATGAAACTTTAAATTTGCCGGTCAAGCGGGTCCATTAGATCCCACTGCGAGCAATTATTCTAATTCATAGACTTGGAAAGTAAGCAAGTTCGTAAAGCAACTCACGCAACTCGAATCCTCAAGAACAGTGTTAAAGAAGACATAATAGCCCTATAGACAAACCAATCAATTCCACACCTTTCCCCCCTCATCTTTTCAAGGAGAAGACAATAATAATGATTTCAGAAAGAACAGCAAGTACAGCCGTAGATTTTATTTGTGAGAGTAATTAATGGCTCCATGAATTAAAAGTTCGTCAAATGTATGCCAAGAATCTTATGACCTATCTTGAATTGTGTAAGTAGAAATCTGAACACGTATTTGACCAACTACTAATACGATTAGATTCAAAGATTTAGTGTGAGTCCCTAGACAAAGGTCTAATATAATAAGCCACTTTAAAATATGTATTAGGATAGTGTCAGTTGTAAGATAATTGGTGACCTTGTAGCGAAATCTCTACAAATACAAACAACTATATTTGGAGCTTTCCATGCACTAAAGTGATTTTTTAACGGCTAGGTCTTTTCCAAAAATGATTAGGGAAATATTTTAACACGTGATTATAAGAGTGGATACTGAATAGTACCCATTTCATTTCGTTAAAGCTTCTGTCCCGCTGAAACCAATCCAAACGTAAACACTCCTCTGGATGGACGGAATTAGTTTGGCAAACGAATTTACAACATAGAAAAGGGATAATAATTTTTCTCTCGCCTAAACAATACTATGGTTTTGAGCACGTACATGAACAAAATGTTTTACATGAAATAATAACAACGGAACTCTTCCAGCGCCGCAAAAAATAAAATAAAAAGTTGACTTATTAAGAAGCGTGTATTCAGTAAACCGAGGAAGCCAAAGGTCCTTTGACGTGAATGGGAAGAGGACATTTTAAAGTTGCTGGATATAAAGGGAAGACATAACAACAGCAAAGTTTGTTACTAAAGTAAAAACTTCTATATAATCCCCCGATCTGAACAGAAGTTGTCGGGTAGCTAAGCTCCACCTGCGATAGAAGGAAACAGATATAAAGGGGCTCCGAAGAGAAGGGGAGAGGACCCTATTTTGATCCAAGATGCATTGAAGGATTATAAAAAAAATGCTTTGCGTAGCTTACTATTATTATAGCTATTATATTAAATTTCCACTAGTGATGTTTGGGGTGGTATGAGTTACGCTCCAATTTTCTTACGAACGAACATCTGACAACTAGAATAAGTTACTAGAGCTACCTTCATCTATTAATATGTCAAGTCATGCGATCTCTAGACAATAACACTAATAATGAATATAGTAAAATGGTATCAATGTTAGCCGCTAAAACAAATGTCTGTATTTTTAAAAGGTGCTTCAAATGTCCATTCTCAAGAAAATCAGGATATGGGTCAAGTTTGTTTTAAGTCGTGTGTTGGTATGGCTTTACCTTCATAAAGTTCACGTAAAATATGCTCACCAAATATTATAATTCAATATGAAAATATTTAGAGATACAAGTATTTTCTAACCAATAAGCGCGCCTCTCTTCCCTGATCCAATAAAACATTTCTCATCAACACGTAATATCAGCACACAAGAAAATTCAACCTCAAAAGGATACGGCTTGTTTTTTTGTCGCGCTTAATATTGAAATGTTATTGGTGTACACTGATTTTCATAGGAATCCCGTTTTAGAAAATACAGACATACTATTTTGGAGCCGACATTGATAACACTTTACCGGCGCCTTACAGTTGGGCCACGGACTCGAAAGAATCATTTCTTAGTTAGGCAACGTCAGCGACTTGGAGGTTTATAGGACTATAACAGATAGTAGACCTGCGGGTAAATACGAATTGGATTCGCCAATCCTTTAGGCTGAGATTAGTTTAGGCTTGTTTAGGCTACGATCGTGTTGTGCCATAGCTTAGGTTATATTGGGTTAGGCTATGATTTTGTTGTGTTATACTATTCGTCACTTGTTTTTCGATCATCTTTAGAAAATATTCCCAACTATTCTAAGTACAGTGCTACAACAACCGGTGCTGAGTTAGTACACCAGTAAGCCTTGTTTACAATTCCCAAGAAGGAACTCGTGGATAGGCTGTAATGTGGAATTAAAGATAATCCATTCAATGAAGCTCATTCCATATTTACGTGGCTGGCCCAACTGTAGTGCGCCTCATTTTACTATACTATTAGTGTTTTTATAGGTATTGAATCAATTCTGATGATATCTATCAAAAGTGGCCGTTGCAGGCAGATCTCAGGTCAGGAGCTGTAAAATAACCAGCTTTCGTATTTAAATATTTTGTTTAGATCCTGTTGACACACATGTAGAGTTGTAACGTTTAAAAGTGCTAGCCTGATATATTGTTTGTTCGCCACCATTAGGGGGACATTTGATATAACAATTGAATTGGGTCCAAGTTTGCTGCTCTGTATTATAATGATTAAAAAGGGATGATGTCTTATTTTATAAATTAAAAGTTATGGTGATTTATAGTTTTTTATTTTAAGTAGATAAAGTTTTTTGCTAGATATTTCACACGTTGTAGATTTTAATATAAAAGCCCGATTGTTACGTCATATAAACGATAATTCCCGACACGTGAGATTTAGAACACGGATTAGATTTCATAGACTCTTCTCAGCTCCACGTCAGGAAAGAAAGTGAGTAGATGCGTGCCTTGAAGGGGTATATCTAGCGACATTTCCTTCTCGAAGCTTCTTAGAATAAAATATGAGAGGTCATCTACGTGCATTTCTGCTAACCAAACTGCGTTGTCTTTTTTAAAGAGACGTAGAAAGATGTCGCCATATCTTGCAGCTTAACACAAATAAATCTTACTACCCGCTCTCATTTATAATATTGTAATTTTGAATATAGACGTGAATAATAAATTATTGGAATGTATAAGTCCATATCATTACAGAGTATAAAGATAAACGGGCTAAAGGCGAAAAGAGGTTCACACATTGGGTTCCCTAAAGCCTCATTTATGTTTATAGACAACATGTTGGTCAACACGATCTCAACAAATGGCGTTACAATATAAACTCATTCACAACTTGATGACGGTGTTGGTTAACATGTTGGAGATGTTGAGGGACAATCAGTGCCAACATGTTGAGTTGTGTTGGCTCAAGTGTGGTAGATAATAAACCGCCAACACACAACATGTTGGCCGAGCTGGAAGGTTCTACGCATGCGCTATCGAGTGGGAATTAGTGTCTGGCCTTGGCGACGCGCGTGTTCTAGTTTCTGATTAGTTTAACATTTTGGTTTGGAACATATTCTTCTGTGGTCATGGAATGGAACAAAGCGAGCACAAATAAATGACTTGAGTTGAATATAAAGTATTTTCTTTGGAACGCTAACTCAGATAATGACAAAAATTCAAATCCTCTAGATGAACTTAATGCAATAGGTAAGGTTTTTGAACCCCACCCCAACGCTTCTTAGGTTTTGGTTTTTTCTGACAAGAGTAAACTTCCTGTCAAAACAATAAATTAAGAACTTGCAGGTAAAACGTCGTTATCCATGTCCATAAATGTGTAGACGGATTAAAAGCTAGAAGAGGGGCCAGGATGTTGGGCCAACAGGTCGGCATGAATAATGTGGCTTAGTATTTCTCCATATGTTGTCTCCAACTTGTTAGATGATAAATAAGGCTGTACGCGCCCCTATCAGGGTGGTTTAGATCACCGATCAATGCACTGCAAGTAGCGGTGTGGAAAAAGAGTTATAGTTTACTCGTATGTGCTAGAATACAAAGCTATAAAATATAGAAAGCTGTTTTCTGGCGGCCTGCGCTCTCCAGAATATTTATACCAAACCAACACCAAAGAAAATCCAACTAAAAGCCCATTTAACAGCACTTTTATGACTATGTTCGCCTTTTGATGATTATGATAGAAACACAAAAGTTTATTCACTATAAATAAAATTAAGAAACGACCCATAAAACTAAACTTCAGCGAGATTTACGAACCATAAAACCGGAACATTTAACTAAAACTCGGACAAACTTTGGTGGCCGCATCGTCTAAGGAGCTACTCTCGCAAGAAATTAGACAGACAAAGACGGGGAGCTCGGGGTTTAATGACAGTTGGGTGGCTTTTACTAAATGGTTTTCCACCCTCCTTCGTTCAAATGCGGATACATTTCCTAATCTGTAATACACTAGCGTAATTAGTATATAGGCGTATAGCTCGAACCGGTAGAAAGACGTGGTGCTAAAAATTTGTTTTAGATTTTTACGGCAAAAACTTTTAAGAATATAATTGTAGGTGTTGTTATAATTGATTTACTTTAAGCTGTTCACCCGCCTCGGTGGCGTAATTGGCTAACGCGCCTGTCGTGTTGAGCTCGACTGCTGGGGACGGGGAGATCGATGTTCGAATCTCGGTCGGGTGAACTGGGGGTGGTTTTTCCTAAATGGTTTTCCACTCTCCCCCCACGCAAATGCGGGTTCACTTCCTCTAATTCAACCTTCCCAATTCGTAATCCATTAGAATAATTAGTACTTAAAGCGTATAACCCGAACGGGTAGTAAGACGCGGTGCTAAATATTATTATTTAAACTTTTCAAATTGTAATGTACTCTACAGAAAACAGACATTGTATTTATTAATGTTTGACTAATGCAGCACACGCGGGGATGGGGAGTGGTGATGGTGTAGGGTGACATTTCTTTAACTTGGTGAGTTTCCAACAAATAAGTAGCCTACTTCGCAATTTCCGCATGTCCGTAACAGACTCAGTCTTAAACTATATGAGTGGAGAATGCCCCTGAGCACGGGACGATTAGCTTAGTGATAGAGCAGTGGCATACTAAGCTAAAAGTTCCTTGTTCGAGTCCCATATACGGGTGTCATTTTTCAATTACAGGTTTATAAAATTAAATATTGCCATTAAAATTATTACTATACCCACTAACTTTTGCAACTAAATACTGCTAAACTAAGTAAATTAGAAAACTGAACATTTCAATTTAACAATAGTTTTATTTAGTAGACATTAAAAGCATAAAAATGTACAAGTTTTACAACAAGGTGGGAAATAATAGAATTTTAAATTTCTTCTCAAGGCAAATAAACTTGAGGGATTACTTGATTACTTGGGGCTACCTGGGCAACACAGTGGCCAGGCATGAGGCTGTAGAATTTCTAAAAGGAGAGTAATTTGAGAATTAGTTAAAGCAATATATAGAACAAATTTATAAGATAACTTTTATACAGTCTCACTTGGCAGGGTTGAATATTACCAGAGATCCACTATATTTGTTGGAT
>CABFVX010001296.1:135465-174850 GCA_902151425.1 Timema shepardi | reverse complement strand
AAAAATAATAAACAAAAAGAAAGTTAAATATTCTCTAGTTTTTTGTTTAGGACCGTGTCTTACTACCCGTTTGGCTATATGCTTATTTACTAGTTACCTTAGTATTTTATGGATGATGAAGTTTGAAATTATAGGAAATGTATCCGCATTTGAAATCCTATTAACTTAACTAGACTGTGGACTACGGGAAGATAAGGATTCAAATCTCAGTTTGGTGTACTAATGGTGTTTTTTCCTAAATGGTTTCCCACATTCTCTAAATTCAACGTTCCTTGTTCTGATTAAATTAACGTAATTAGTAAATGTCAAACCCTTAGGGGTAGTAAAATGAAGAACTAAAGACTTTAATTAATATAATTAAAAGCATAATAACGAAATGGTTGAACCTAATAATTAACGAGTAAGCTCATTATAGCTAACGTGCCTTAAGCCAAACGCGTTCATAATTGAATACAAAATGGTGACCTGGCGGTCTAGGGGGTATGGTGGAGGACTTCTGTGCTGTAGGTCCAGGGTTCAATCCTCGGTCCCGGCACAGATTTACCTGATTGCCCAAACCCTTCCTTCACCTCTGACAGGACGTGTATTAATCCCAACTTGTGAATGTGTGGAATGCCAGGCCTCCACCGTGGTTCGGATCCCACGTTAAACTGTAGGCCTTCAATTTCATCTCACAATCACCCTAACATCACTACATTAGCGTAAGTGCGTATAACCCGAATGGGTAGTAAGACGCGGTGCTAATAATAATAATAATAATAATAATAATAATAATAACGTAAGAACAATGCGAGATGGCGCGCTTCTACTTGAGGCATGCGTTACAAGATAGTTTTTTTAGTCGCATGTCCAATGCGAGCAATGAAACGATAACGCACAATGAACCTCAGTAAACGACAATATTTCTCCCGCCTGTAAGTTCCCAAGAGCGATTTGACGTGGTTTTTTGTTTTCAGTTCTTTGACAGGAATATTTACTTCGATGGAAATTTCACGCCACACATCATATCTTTTATTTTTAAATACCCGCCTCGGTAGCTTAGTTAGCTAACGCGTTAGTTTCGTGTTGAGCTAAACTGCTGAAGACGAGGATATAGAGGTTCGAATCTCGGTCGAGTGAACTGAGGTGGATTTTCTCTAATTGGTTTTCCGAGCAAATGCAGGTTTACTTTATCTTAATTAAACCTTCCTAATTCCTTGCCCATTAGCGTAGTCAGTACTTAAGCGTGTGACACGAACGGGTACTAAGACGCGATGATAAATAAAATAAAAGTTTTATTTTAATATTCTTAACGCTTGTTATTCCAAAATAATCAATTACTCTCCAAAAGTTTAATCACTTGACGTAGAATCTCGTTGTCATCTATGGAAGCGTGTGAAGCGAGGCAGCAATACACATGAAAGGTTCCGCTAGCAGCGAAGCGCCTTTGAGCAAGACCGGTTTACCGACGAGCACGCGGCTCACCACACGCGTGCGCTTCGCACGCCTCAGGGCGAGCATAGGTACGGACAGGGTGAGGCGCGCGTCGTGAAGTGCACCGCGTGGAGTGATCCGCATGAAGTGCGCCGCGTGGAGTGATCCGCATGAAGTGCGCCGCGAGGAGTGAGGCACGTGGAGTGAGCCGCGTGAAGTTCGCCGCGTGGAGTGAGCTGCGTGGAGTGCGCCACGTGAAGTGAGGCGCGTGAAGTGAGGCACGTGTAGTGGGCCGCGTGTAGTGAGCCGCGTGAAGTGCACCGCGTGAAGTGCACCGCCTCTTAACTTCCGTACGCGGGCTGAACATAAAACCGTATCCTTCAGCGTCATCCTGAATCAGACAAGGCCGGAAGTCTCGATACCATTTCACTTTAAATAAACATACGTTTAAAATCCCCGCACGTTAAGAGAAAAGTGTACAGACTCTTCTTCATGTTGCATCCACATTTTCTGACATGCGATAAGTGACACATATTGTAATAGCCGCGGCACAATTTCTTCCCAGAAATGTTCTGCAAATGTGTCCAGTCAAAAACGTGGTGGAGTGAGTCAAGTTTCTCTCACATTATCGCCGATGATATCCGATGATACCCGCTTATACCTTCCTGGTGATTGTAAGCAATGGTACCATGGGGGTTCTGTTGAGCCCAAATATGGCTATTACGGCAATTGAAGCCATTTCTGGTAAACAGTATTCTGCTAAAAAAAATATTAAAAAATGGGGCTCGTTCAGAAAACGTTAAGTCCATTAATGCCGTCTGCGGATTGGGGTAAAAATGAGACTCCTGTCGTATTATTATTATAATTATTATTAGCATCGCGTCTTACTACCCGTTTGGGTTATACGCACGTACGCTAATGTGTAATGATAGGGTGATTGTGAGATGAAATGGAGGACCTACAGTTAACCTGGGATCCGAACCACGGTGGAGGCCTGGCATTCCCCACATTCACAAGATGTGATTAATACACGTCTTGTCAAGAGGTGAAGGAAGGGTTTCCTGTCATGTGATTCAATATTAAGCCAGTTGGAGAATAATAAAGTAAGTATGATTTCATCAGAATTATATCAGATTTCCTCCATCTTCAAAGGGCTCTCATGACTCAAAATTACTTCAGAAGATTCTGGATCTCTTCTTGAAAGTTGTTCTAGCCATGTTTATTTCTATATACGCTTCTCTCCCGTAATATTAATATATATAATCGATGAGATGTGGGCCTCCCATTTTACAGTGAAAAATTAACGTCCAGTGAGCTGGGTGTTGTGTGTGTTTAAGATTAATTTAATTTTTAAGTCGTTTTTTTTTATATCCAAGACTCGGTTCAGAAAACGCACGTTAGATGTCTCGAATAAAATAAAAATATACCTTTTTATTAAACTTAGATTACCAAACCCTTCCTTCACCTCTGACAAGACATCTTGTGAATGTGAGGAATGCCAGCTCTCCACCGTGGTTCGGATTCCACGTCAAACTGTAGGTCCTTCATTTCATCTCACAATCACCCTACCATTACACATTAGCGTAAGTGCGTATAACCCGAACGGGTAGTAAGACGTGGTGCTAATAATAATAATATTAAACTTACCATTCTTACTTTACGAACCGAAATATCTAGATTTCTTTCTAATCAATAATTACTACTAGGTTTGTTTTTGATAAAAACTTACATTTTCAACCAAAATATTTGTTTGAAGTCTAAGGATGATTTTTTTTTTACTCCCTCATACCTTATTTTTCATGCAACAAGCTTGCGCCGTGGTAAATAGAGGGATACTACGAGGTAGGTTGGTTTCCAAGCTCCTTACCAGGGCTAAGTGCAGATTATAGGTTCTCGATTCCCCTCCCCCCATCCCCGCGTCCCCCTCCACACACCCTCCACTCACCACCACTACGGAAATACGGCATCAGTGCTCCATTCATACCCACTCCATTACTCACTTCATTAATCACCATTATGTCTTCGAGTCGAGATACAATCTCTTTCACGAAATTTTACTAACCTTACTTTCATTTACTAGTCTTTACAACCTCACATCAATTTGCATACATGCAGTAATGAATATAGGAATAAACGATAAACAACATTTAAAGCAAACAACAAAATATGTTTGATGTAAACAAATTAGTCTGAAAAATACAAAAAAACTATATTTATATAAATATTTAGGATTTATTATTTTTTGCACTGCGTCTTACTTTTCGTTTGGGTTATACGCATATTTAAAAGATTTATCACGCTAATGCGCCAAGAATGAGAAAGGTTTAATCTATAGGGAGTGTACCAGCATTTTATTGGAAAGGGGGGTGTAAACCCATTTCGGGAAAAAAATCACCTTACTAGGATTCGAAACCCGATCTCCTCGTCATCAGTGATACAGTCTACTGCAAGAAGGACGACTTCGACCACTTAAGTGGTTATAGTAAAATATTATGCTTAGCTTCATAGCTATAAATATTATATAAAGTACTATCCATGAAACTATTTTTCAGAACCAAAAGTGTCTATTAATGCAGCCGAATATTTTGTAATATATCTTAGCGACCAAATATGTAAATGCTGTCCATTATTAACTGTTGTCCATGTGATGGTAAAATGAAGTATTGTGACGACCATTGACTGTACCCTTAGTAAATTTCGAATCAAAAGATTTAGTTTTGACCAAATTTGAAACATACGTCGACATAACCAATGGATCACCTAGAATCCATGCTGTAATGTAATCAAATACTGTTTTTTCCCCCAAACTGTTTCCCAATATTCCTCCACAAAAATGCGGTCTTACTTCCTTAAAATTCTACCAACCTCATTCCTACCCGATTAGTTTTTTTTAGCACCGCATCTTACTACCCATTTGGGTTATAGGCTTGTGTACTATTTACGCTAATGGCTTTAGGGAGTAGGAAGGTCAGATTTATCTGATTGCCAAACCCTTCCTTCACCTCTGACAAGATGTGTATTAATCACATCTTGTGAATGTGGGGAATGCCAGGCCTCCACCGTGGNACATCTTGTGAATGTGGGGAATGCCAGGCCTCCACCGTGGTTCGGATTCCACGTTAAACTGTAGGTCCTCCATTTCATCTCACAATCACCCTACCATTACACATTAGCGTAAGTGTGTATAACCCGAACGGGTAGTAAGACGTGGTGCTAATAATAATAATAATACAGAGTAAAAACGCTAAAATAAATAACAAAACAGTAAAATAACTAATTTTACTTTTTATTTTGCAACATATAATTAAAATTAAATTATTATAAACATTTAAACCCTCCATAACTAATACAGTTTCTTAAGAGAAGCAAAAATTGTATTATCTTGCTTATTTAAATATTTTATTTTAATAACTATAGGCTCTATTGGTTCAGGATATCCGAATATTAACACAAATTGGGTAAATATTAGGAAGGTGGAATATAAAGAAAGTGTACATGCATTTACTTGAAGGGAAGTAAAAAAACTGTTTAGGAAAAAAACAACACTTAACACACTCGACTGGGAATCGAACCACAAACAAGCATTATCAGCAGACCATCCGACGACCGATGTAGGTGTCGTCAGATCAAAATATGGGGTTGGTATGAGGATAATTATTATTATTAGCACCGCATCTTACTACCCGTTCGGGTTATACTCACTTACGCTAATGTGTAATGGTAGGGTGATTGTGAGATGAAATGGAGGACCTACAGTTTAACGTGGGATCCGAACCACGGTGGAGGCCTGGCATTCCACATATTCACAAGATATCTTGTCAGAGGTGAAGGAAGGGTTTGGTAATCAGATAAATCTGTGCCGGGACTGAGGATTGAACCCCGGCCGCCAGCATAGAAGTCTAACACATTACCCCTAGACCGCCCTGTCACCATGAGGATAATAGTTTTAGGAAATGCACCCGCATTAGCGTGGGAATAGACAGGGGGAAAAACCAACTTTAAAATAACCCATCCGAGACTCTATAACACGACTTACTCGTGACAATATACATATAAACGTATCACAAGTCTGACGCCATTAACCTTGAGACCACTGGTGTGGGTAAATATATCCTTCAAAATATAATTAGTTAAAACGTGAACATTTTTACGTCTTTTCTTAATATTTACATTGGCTTGAAATAAAAAAAATTAAAGAAACAAGGACTCTTTTAATCGCCTCACTTTAATTAAATTCAAGAAGCTAATCCGAGCTCTGGATCGAGTCACGAGGTGTAATCGATATCACAGGAGTCAGAGAGAGACGAAGAGAGCCGGAATCTAGGATGATATAAAGAGAGAGAAATAGAGACTAGGGACGTTGCTACCGACGAAACAGGGGACTCCAAAATGTAGGTCCTGGACATCGACAGAACATCCAGGTCAAATAAAATATCTTCAAAAAAACATTTCCAGTGTAAGAAGGGAAAAATTGGTTGCTATTTAGTCCTGACATTCAATGACTTAAAACCGTCAAATCAAGTAGGTATAGGGGAAAAAGAGTTTTTTAAAATAATATTATTATTATTATTATTATTATTATTATTAGCACCGCGTCTTATTAACTGTTCGGGTTATACGCCTACGCACTAATTACGCTAATGGGTTAAGGATTAGAAAGGCTTGATTTAAAGGAAATGCACCATCATTTGCGTAAAGGGAGAGTTGAAAACCATTTAGGAAATACCTCACTCAGTGTACCCGACAAGTTGGGACCCCCTGATCTCTCCGTCATCGGCAGTCTAGTCCAACAAGAGAGTAGCGCTTTAGACCACACGGTCACCGAAGTGGATTTTCAAAAATATCTGATTTTGGGAGGGGGAGGGGAAACAAAAAAAATATTCATAGCGTCGACCTGTATTTGAGCCATACCGACCCAAGAGTCACCGTCTATTGGCCTAGATAATGCCAACTTCTGCGTATAGAGGGTATCATGTGGTCAGCACAACGAATATTAGGATCATTTATCTCATTTTTCTAGACCAATAACCGCTAATTATTTATAGAAGTAACTCCTCATTTGTCCTCAAGAGGCTGAGTCCACTCCGTTCCAGACACACAGTTTCACAGAAAAAATATGAAACCACCGGAGATCGAACATGGAACCACTGGATCTGCAGCCAAGAACCCCGACAATTGTTCAAAGGTAAACGAAAATAAATATTAGATTGTAGCGTTTAAAAAAAACACTGAAAAGTTCGCTTGTAGAAATTCAATGCGGAAAAAGACGGGAAATTACCGCTCTCTAATAACTTCCCTTTGAACATGTTATCTCTCCCAGTTGGTGCGGGCAGCACTAACCTGCCAAAGGGGGTGAAGTGTATGCCCAGCTTACGGATGGAGGGGAGACACATCAGGACCAACCCTCGGGTTGAAAACTCATACTATATCTACAATAATTCACACTTCAATATGTGGGATCTAGACACAGTTTGAAAATTAAATTTAAATTCAACTAAATATCTTGTATTTGTTTTATAAGCATACATATTCCAAACCCTTCCTTCACCTCTGACAAGACGTGTATTAATCACAACTTGTGAATGTGTGGAATGCCAGGCCTCCACCGTGGTTCGGATCCCACGTTAAACTGTAGGTCCTCCATTTCATCTCACAATCACCCTACCATCACACATTGGCTTAAGTGCGTATATTATTATAATTATTATTATTATTATTAGCACCGCGTCTTACTACCCGTTCGGGTTATACGCACTTACGCTAATGTGTAATGGTAGGGTGATTGTGAGATGAAATGGATGACCTACAGTTTAACGTGGAATCCGAACCACGGTGGAGGCCTGGCATTCCACACATTCACAAGATGTCTTTCTTGTCAGAGGTGAAGGAAGAGTTTGGTAATCAGATAAACCTGTGCCGGGACCGAGGATTGAACCCCGGCCGCCAGCACAGAAGTCTGACATCTTACCCCTAGACCGCCAGGTCACCTACTTAGTGCGTATAACCCGAATGAGTAGTAAGACGTGGTGATGATAATAATAATAATTAATAACAATAAATATAAATTCAAACAGTGCATTGAAATTTATACCTTAATAATTTGAAAATGTGTTTTTTTACATCTATTACAGCAATACAAACTATTTGAATAACCTTAATAGTTAAATAGCTAGATAGTTTTGCGACATAAAATGTATTTTATAAAATACAGGAATATCGCTCTTACCAAACCAATAATATACGTACAACGAATCAATTTATTCTCAAGGTACCATCCAATTTATTTTTATGTTGCTGTATATCTCCTGTAATTAATGAAACAGTAACATAATACGGTTAGTTCAAGCTTCGACCACCAACTAAATGAGAGCACTGCTCCTAACGGCCGACAGAAACAAATCACAGTCGAAAAACTCGAACCACGCGAAGCTACCACTAAATCTCAAATAAACAAGACAATTTTTCTTTTAAAAAATAATGTTTAAAATAGTGCTTTATTTTTGTTAAATTTAAAAGCTGTCCCTGTAACGCATTTTTTACGATTTGTTTTATCCAATTAACTTTTTATTTTTCAAAGATATAAAATTTGTTTGAGCCAAACATCAAGACAAATAAACCACATACTCTTGTGTCAACTGAGTTGTAAATTCAATTAATTTCAGATTATTAATAATATCATATTTTTTTATTAACAAATATTTAAAATTTACTACTATGTTAATTACCCACTTCGGTGGTAGAGTGGTGTAAGGATTGAGTATGATGAGAAAATCGGGGTTTGAATCCGGTTGGACGTATTGAGGGTGGTTTTTCCTATATAATTTCCCAGTCCCCTCCCCCAACCCCCATGCAAATACGGTTATAGTTAGTTAAAAATTAAAAAATTCTCACCTCTAGACCATACGTACAGACGGAAAGGGTTGTATAACGCGGTGCTATAAAACAAAAATATAGTTTATAAAAAAAATGTTTAAATAAAGAAAAATATTACTTCAGTAGAAAAAATTATTTTTATTTTCTATGCATAGCATCTCAACAATTTTTGAATATCTGTAAAGGGAATAATGTCATTTGATCAGAAACTTTAAAAATAAAGAGAAAAGTTATTTTTTAAATCTCCGAATTCTCATGGAAAGTATTCAGGAACTATTGTGAATATTATAGGTTTGAAATACAGCTAAACATATCAACTGAAACAAATTTTTATTTATAATGTTTACAATTTTTTTTATCATAAAAACTGTATTAGAATCCACCATAGTCCACATTTATTTCCACCTTATCTTAAATATTCTATATACCTGGAAAAGAAATTGATTCACATAGAAAGGTATATACAATAAAATTCCGATAATCCGGCATCGAATGGTTTGAAACCCCCAATAATCCAGCATGCGTAGCAGTATCCCCCTAACCCCCCCACCACCTTTCCTCTCGTACTTGGATTTGCACCTGTGACATTGATCTGGCAGTCGATCTGTGTTTACATTTGAGAGATTTGCGATGTTCTGTATTTTTTTTTATCCCCCTGTCTTACTACCTGTTCAGGTTTTATTCATATATGATAATTACTCAATTGGGCTAGGGATGAGGAGAGAAGAATTTTAGAGTTAATCTACCGGCATTCGCGTGGAATAATATTGGAAAACCATCCGACAGTAGACCCGACTAGTATGAGAACCCCGTTTTCCCGTCACCAGCAGGACAGTCTAACACGAAAGTGACGCCTTAGACCGTTCGGCCACCAAAGTGAGTCGTTTTGTATTAGATAGCTTGGTTCGTAATAGTGTATCTAGTTCTTTAAAATGTTTTCCTGTGCGATAATAAATTATTATTATTATTAGCACCGCGTCTTACTACCCGTTCGGGTTACACGCACTTACGCTAATGTATAATGGTAGGGTGATTGTAAGATGAAATGGAGGACCTACAGTTTAACGTGGGATCCGAACCACGGTGGAGGCCTGGCATTCCCCACATTCACAAGATGTATTGTCAGAGGTTAAGGAAGGGTTTGGCAATCAGATAAATCTGTGCCAGGACCAAGGATTGAACCCCGGACCCCCAGCACAGAACTCCGACACCTTACCCCTAGACCACCAGGTCACCAAATGCATGCTATTGACATCTTTCCTGCTTTCAAAGAATGTACAACTCAGAATATACAAAATAATAATTTTCCTGGTTGTTATCTACTGGTGTTTCTTGACTTAAATGACAAAAACAAATTTTAAGGTGTTCGTAAACAAGGTGTTTACAAATATATATTTCCTAAAGGGATTATGATACTGGGGAGTGAAGGAGGTTACATAATGATGATGCGCTACATACCTTGTACTCATCATAATACCTATTTAGGATAGTAGTTTCTCGTAAATTAGTGTGAACAGGAAATGCAGAGTGAATAAGAGAATTCTAGAACCTTATTCAGGGTGTTGGAACTGGCAAACCCAATGGGAAGAGACTGTTAGGAATACCTAGACGCAGATGGGAGGATAACATTAGAATGGACCTGAAAGAGGTAGGGTGTAATGAGGTGGACTGGACAGAACTAGCTAAAGACAAGGATAGGAGGCGTATTTTTTTTTTAATGTGGTTTAAGAATCTTGGAGTTCCAATGCCATAAAGTAAGTAAGAATGTAATTAATTAAAATATTATATTACATAATATGACATAGACGCTTTAAATGTAATTTCCTTGCTTTTATCGCATCAGGGATATACAGTCTTGAGGCATATTTGACAATCCAACATTGCCGATTTTCCAAGCGTGCCGGATTATCGGACTTTTACCGTACTTAAAAAAATCTAAAACAAAAAAAAAAAAAACTGTCAGTCTTAGGGTTTAGTACAAAATTGGTGGGGGAGGGGAAAAATCCAATAATAATAAACTGTTTAACTTATTTTGAGAAATTATTTGGCACGCACGTTTTTCTTTTACTACTCGACGCACATTACAAAGACTATTTTTGGAATTATTCCCATTTCGGTAAAGTGTTTTAGAAAATAGTTTTTTTAGGATATTAGTGAGCTGGCATTTTTTTTTGGGCACTCAACACAACAAGAAGACGTAATTCAGGAATTATGAAGGCATGGCTTGATTTATAATAATGATTGTGTTGAAAAGTGTTGGGAGAAATATTTCTCATAATATAAATCATTTGTCTAGTTGTTACTGGAATCCTTATAACTTTTTTTTTCTTTCGAAACTAAAACTTAAGACACTTTCCATATTTTACACTTTATAATGGGTCACTCGATACTTGGAACTTGGTCAAAATATCAGTTTTAAAACTTTATTGAAACGATATAAAGAAAACAAAATACAAATTCAAATTCTGTTTAGTTCTTTTAACACAACATTTTACTACCCATTTGGGTTATACTACTATGTACTAACTACGCTAATGGTTTTAGGTATTCGAAAAGTTTAATTGACAGGAATTGCACCCACATTTTCTTAAGAGAAGTGTAAAAAAAATCACCCTCAGTGCATCCGATCGGAATCGGACCCCGATCTCCCCGTCTTCAGTGATCTAGTCAAACTTGAGAATAGTGTTTTAGAACATGCCACTGAAGCGGGTAAATATTTAGTTAAACATTAATCTGTAAAAATTTAAATGAGCTAAGTAATTCTTAATAACAATATTCCCTTTAAGTACCACAATGACTTACAAACTCAATTAGTGGTTGTATTCTCTAAGACAGGCGAGTCAAATAGTTTAAACTTAGGGCTAAATTGATCATTTAAAATACTGAGGAGGCCGCACTAAAATAAACTAACCGAATTGCCACCATATTTAGTGAAATAACTATAATTTAATATATAAAACAATAATAATCACCCATTATAGCCCCCTCCACCCCCAGAAATGCTTACAGCTTTTATCCAATATTATTTAAAACATTGTTACTCTGAGAACGTGGCGGTCTAAGAGTAAGGTGTCAAGACTTCAGTGCTAGGGGTCCGGGGTTCTAAACCAGGTCCCGGCAAATATTTATCTGATTACCACCTCTGATAAAGTGTATGCTTTCATGTGTTGTGAATGTGTGGAATGCCAGAACCCCCACCGTGGTTCGGAACCCACGTTAAACTGTAGGTCCTCTTTGCTTTTTACCATCATCATTCTCACGTTTCATACTGTCATCTGGGGATGATGGAATTCACGTTAAGGGTGTCTCCACCACAGAAATATTATTATTATTATTATTAGCACCACATCTTACTACCCGTTCGGGTTATACGCAGCCACAGAAATAAATTCCTTCTTAAGCCAGGAGAGCAGAGGTCAGATAAGGTCAAATCGCCAACATCTAGAGCAGCTCTCTGAATAGTTTTGAATTTTAATCAATTGAATGTGATAAAAGTTTAAACATTTCCAAATTGGGAATTTCTACCATTCACGTTAAAAAAAAAAGATCGAGCCACAATGTGTGTTACTGTTACGTCCGCGGACCACACTGAGTAATGTTTTGAGAGCCACGTGGCTCTTTAGTTTGACATGTCTGATCCCAGGTAACAATATCGCAATAAAATAGATTGCAGGTGACTAAACCCTGATTTTTATAAGAAGCCGACTTTCAACTACCGACATTGAATGAAAGTCACTAAAGTTTGGCCTTTATAAAAATATGTAACATGTGTTTTTTTTAGCACCACGTCTTACTACAGTTCGTGTTATACGCCTATGTACTGATGACACTAATATGTTAGAAGCTAGGAAAGCTTAATTTATAGGAAATGTGCCCACATTTGCGTGGGAGAGAAAGGGAGAGAGTGGAGAACCACCCTCAATGCACCCGACTGGGATCGAACCACGATCTTCCCGTCTTATGCAGTCTATTCATACACGCGTGTTTTGATTTATTAGTTTTAAAGGTAATCTAAAAGTTATCTAATAATTTCAATAATATTTTCTTATGGATTACAGTAATATTACTCGTAACATTATTAAGTAACTGGGCTAATAGTGTAAATAGAACTGAAGATTACAGTAAAAAAGAGAGAGGGGAGTAAAATTTTAACTCAAATTGAGTTAGTGCTGCCATCTGCTAGACAATCAAGATACATTTCTAATTTAAATTGAGCTAGTGCTGCCATCTGTTAGACAATCATTAAACCTTTCTAATGCACTTTAAATTATGGCTAAGAGAAGTCTCTATCATATTTATATTAATATAAAAATATATTACCTGTCGTCTTGTGGGATTTGAAACATAAAAGTTGCTGACCTGGAAAATTGGTATAAATTGTCTCTCCACCTTTTTCTCACGTATCCTTCATTTATTTGACTTTTGAGCTGTCACGGATTCTCAGGACGTTTACATTCTGTAAGAGCCTGAGGAGTGATCCCTCTGATAATGTGGCTAGAGTTCGTGTGACCTTCCTTTCTTTCCTACCCCTTACATCTCCCAACGGGGGCTGGTAGTAAAGAGCCGCCCTTCATGGCGTACGGGAGCAATGCCAAGACACCAGGGATTGTGACGTTCCTTGAGAGAGACCAGAGTGGAAAGGCAAGGACTCACAGGTAACGAGGAGACTCTCTTCCTCTGCGGAGGTTGGAGGAAGAGTTCAAAAGGTGAGGGAGAGGCTATAGGTGTGTGTGTGTGTGTGTGTGTGTGTGTATGTATGTGTGACAGCTGACCAACGACAATTTATGTGAGAGCTTGAGTCAACACGTTCACTGAAAAAAGATATCGGAATCTACTTTAGTGGCGCAGAAATCCAAACGTTGTAAGTTGAACCCGCGATAAATTTCAAAGCAGCTGATTTTTATCAACATATTTTTCCTAGTGGATAGACATATATTTTACATCATTGTCACGATGGATTTTTTTCAAATTAAAATGACGTGCCGTGGTACAAGTCCTGTCTCAAGTATCACAGGATGGTACGCTAAAATATAAAGGAAACAATCCAGATTCAGCTTCAAATTACCAGAGCTAAGCGGCGAAAGAAGGACGCTCTAGATATTATGTTCAAAAGAGAATCTATGCATCACCATAAGAGTGTCATTTAATTATGATTTTTGGGACCACGTTTTACTAACCATTCGGGTTATACGATAAGACAGACAATCATCCAGTTAGTTATAGTCCTATGATATGTGTCTCGCTACGCAGTTCCGTTAGCTATTCCGGCAAACATTTTTATTTCCCACATCACCCTGCATATACTGTCCCAGCTCCACAGCAGTCAGGGCTGGGAAATCCCAAAGACTTTATGTCGAGATATCTTATTTAACTCATTTCCCCGATAGTGCTTCTCAGGGTCATCAACAAACGCGAAAAAGGTTAATTCATCTCTAGGTCACACAACACAGGATACAATAATACGAGAAGAGATTACACTCATAGTATAGATAATTTAATCAATTATAATCAGTGCATCTCAAGTTATATGTACAAACAAACAAACCAAGGCAATATACTAAATATATCGGAATGGTATGCTAATTTTTTAAACGAGACGATCCAGATTTAGCTTTAAAACACCAATATCTAGCTCCTAAAGAAGACCGCTCCAACACATTGATATTCACGCTTTCTATTAACCGGTTATTTCAAATCTCCCACCGCTCTTTGTTATCTCTATTAAATGTTTATTTACTCGAGATGGTTGGTTTTGAGAATTAATTGTTCTTCCCGTGCCGAGGATCTCGGGCAAAGTGGACGAAATAGAGACCGGTTGAACTTTGGAAGAACAGCACATCTCCGATGATTCGGAAACCCTGTAATTGGTTTAGNAAAAGCGAGAACAGAGCAGAGAAAAAGTATGAGGTTCATGGACTAGTCTAGCTTTGAACCAATAATTATAAAATATCAATGCGATACATTGTGTCTAAACGGCGCGCAAATTGAAGGGATTTCAATTTTTTCAGCCTCAACACGACAAATATTGCTTGGCCACGCTGGCGTGGGTTAACGGGAGTAATAGAGGGGACACGCCCCCTCCCCCCAACCCCCCACCAATAATCTGCTCAGATAGGAAACGTTAAATAGCATATTAAATTTGGGAAAACACTGTTTTTCACGGTGGGGATGTAAATAAGTCAATTTAAAAAAAAAATGCTAGTACAACATATTTGTGTTAATAATATATATGTCACCTGTTTGTAGAAATGTTCACCTTTTGTCCTCAGAGCATTATGGAAAAGTATGTTGTCCATGTGTTTATGTTAAGTGTGTGATTCTTGTTGGTTCACAAGAGTGTCTACATAATTATATTATTTTTAAATCAGCGTAGATCTCGAATCTACTGGCAAAGAAAAAACAAACACAATTTCTATCGAGGTGTTGTCTCCGGTTGTGAAACTTTGAACAAATTATTCTGAATGATTTTGTTTAGAGATGTTTTGAACCTTTCAGAAAATTTTAATATTCGAGCAAGTATAATAAGTACCTCTCCAAGATATTAGGTGTAGTCCTCCTCCAGAAAATCTTCAAAATTTTATTGACCTTAGAAACTAATTAAAGTTAAAGATTTATTTTAATTAGATGTCTCTAGAAGCTAGTTTTAGTGGTTCTCGATTGGAAAATTTTAATATAAGATTCCTTTGAAATATATTTGAAATATTTTGAAATTTAAAGTTGATCTAGCCTTTAAATTTCTGGTATAACGGAAAAACTCAAGCACCCTTACAATTTTTTTTTTCCCCCTATGCACCAAATTCAAACGTAGTTGTCAGTTTTCCCGAACAATAACCCCCCACCCCGCCCCCCGTTTCACATCATCTATTAAATAAAACCTTTTATGCGGCTTCCCATTTGGTCACAAATCTTATTTACGAATGTAGAGTGACATTTCTATCCTAGTTAGGTGAGAAATTAACTAATGGAAACAACTTTGGGCTAAAAAATGAAAACATGATCTAATAAACAACTGCATTCATAACGATTGGTACATTTCTCTTTCATTTGTTTCCCGTAATTCCTCCCTAAATAGACAGAGAAGCATAATATTTGTACGTTCCGTAAGTAGATTTGGTTGAATTTGGAACGGACGGATAGATATCCCTTTTGTATTTCAAAATTCTCAGTTTAGCACACAAACTACCTTAATAAAAGGATACTTTTTTAATTATATTTTTATCACCACGTCTTTAAATTGAAAAATCATAAATATCTATATATATACTCGCTTTTCTCATTGGGGGTTCTGCCCCCAAACCCCCCAGTGGATTTTCTTTGCAAGTGGATGTAAACTAATGTGTTTCCAGAGCCATTTTTTGAAAGGTCATACCGTTAGACCACAAAGAAACTTAAAAAAAAAGTCTGCACCGAATTTGAAGTTGCTCCGCAATTTTGATTTTTGTTTTCGTGGTTTAAAAATATGTTTTTGATAACTTTTTTAAAATTTTCCCGTCGGTTACAGGCTAGAAGCTATAAGTTTGCCAAATTTCAAGTTTCTATCTCATCTGGAAGTGGTTAAACATTAATGTCAGTGAGTGAGTCAACCATGTGGCTTTATAGTATAATAATAATAATAATAATAATAATAATAATAATAATAATAATATATTTCTCATCGCGTAATACTACCTGTTCAAGCTAGGCGAATATCTAATAATTACTCTAATGTAATATAGATGAGAAAAGAAGCATCTTAGAGGTAATCCACCCGCATTTGCGTGGAAGGAGAGTGGGAAACCGTTTAGGAAAAACCCTCAGTAGACCCGACTTGGATTCTGGTCACCATCTCCTCGTCATCAATCAGACAATCCAACACCTTAGACCATTCGGTCACTGAAACAGATTAGGATGTTTTTAATTTTGGCTTTGCCACAGTTAAAAATGGTGTTTATAACCAAAATAATTATAAATTAATAGTTGTTACCCAATATCTGTTTGAAAAATTATATTGCCAAAAATTCCCAAAATCTGTTGAAATGTAAGTGTAATATTAATAAGTTACTGATGGATAAATTAAATCAAATGTTTGAATTTAGTAATTTTACTGTATTAATTAAAAACTGATCTGATTCAATTAAAACGCGTATGAATTTTAAATATATATAGGTTTTAATATCTCAAGTTGTTTCGGTTACATAGTTTGGAAAGCAAGATTCACTTTAGCTTTTTATAAGAGGATTTTAAACATGTTTTTTTAAATGCCTATTTTTAAACAGACGTTAAAAACGTCATTCAAATTAGGACAATGAAGAAATCTCTAGTCTATAATTTTTCTTTTTTTTAAATATATATTCTTAACGTAGATGATTTTTGAGACAAGAATGGACCACATGTGGAATGAAATGGATGAACTGTGTGCAAATGACGTTATGATCCATTTATGGATTGTCTTAACGACGGTTAAAAATGGGAAACGAACAGGTCAAACTAAGAAATATCTAAATTATTTGGAGAGATTTTATGGTAAGATGTAAAATATGAAAAGCAATTGCCTGCTATCTGCGTATAGAAATGAATTGTAATATAAGGAACGTATTTATATGTTAAATTTTCCTCAAATTGATTGGTATAACTTCTTTGGTCAATTAAATAAATATAAAAATAAGAAAAATGATATGGAAGATGATTTATTTAATGAAATACTTAGTTTTTTATGAATTATAAAGTCAATTAAAACAGGTACAACAACACTTTTAAAAAGTCATAAGTAAGATTGTAATAATGCCAGAACATTATTGTTGTACAATCTTACTGATGACTTTTTAAAAGTGGTGTTGTACCTGTTTTAATTGACTTTATAATTCATAAAAAATTAAGCATTTCTTTAAATAACTCATCTTGCATGTCATTTTTCTTATTTTTATCTTTATTTAATTGACCAAAGAAGTTATACCAATCAATTTAAGTAAATGTAACATATATAAGTATGATCCTTATATTACAATTACATATTTCTACTTACTACAACTATAATTAATATTGATGACCCAGTGATCTAAGGGGTAGGGTGTCAAACTTCTGTGCTGGGGGTCCAGGGTTCAATCTTTGTTTCGGCATAGATTTATCTGATTGCCCAAACCCTTCCTTCGCCTCTGACAAGACGCGTATTAATCATCAACTTGTGAATGTGAGGAATGCCCAGGCCTCCACCGTGGTTCGGATCCCACGTTAAACTGTAGGTCCTCCATTTCATCTCACAATAACCCTACCATTACACATTAGCTTAAGTGCGTATATCCCGGACGGGTAGTAAGACGCGGTGCTAATAAGAAATAATAAGAAATAAGAAAAATTCAAGATGGTGGAACCAAAATGGTGGACGAATATTACAAATTGAGTCCAAGAGAACTGAAATTTGGTATGAATGCTATGAAACACGTCATCTTTATGATAAAATCCGAAATTTAAAAAAAAAATTGAGGATTGCAGATACAAAATGGTGGACGCAACTTATATATTGATTCCTCGAGATCTGTAACTTGTTATGGACAGTATGGATCATACCATATTGGATTTTTCAAGTGAAATTAGGCAAAGAAAAATCTGGGAATGGACTTCGTGGGAAATCCGAAACTGCAACTGTTAGAGAAATTTTAATCGTCCATTAGTTCCGTCGTAATGCTCATTATTTAATTCCTTTAATCTCAGAAGTACGTGACAATTTTCTACTGTCGTGAGAATAGCAATAGACCATCAATAAAGAGTATTTGGTCTAAATGTCTATAAAAAAACCAGTTTGATGTAATATTGACCAGTAATGTAATATTTTTTTTTTTTTAGAAATTATAGATATTTTTTACTGAATGAGTTTTTTCAACAAAATTAATTTAGTAAACAAATGGGTACCTCACTTGTAATTACAGACATTAAAAATCATCAGTAAGTGACTGACATTGACAGATAATTTGTTTTAGTCTCGTAGACAGTTACACTTTTCTACTTAACTTTTCAAAGCATCCAAAAAACACTATTTTTTTTCTAGCTCGCGCAAACGTTGTGTCTGTCTATTTGGAAGTGTTATTCTTCATGTAGAACAATATACAGCATAACAGCGTTCTATTATAGCTTGGAATGTAGGAGAGTGTCGAATATATTATTCATTTGCGAAATATTCAGACAATTCTGAAGGAATCCCCTTTTGACCTCTCGTGTGAGTATTTTGAAAAAATAAAAAAATGTTTTTCTCCCCTCA
This sequence comes from Timema shepardi, assembly GCA_902151425.1. Lineage (NCBI taxonomy): Eukaryota > Metazoa > Arthropoda > Insecta > Phasmatodea > Timematidae > Timema > Timema shepardi. Next base: position 156,333 of record CABFVX010001296.1, on the reverse strand, counting down.
ACCATGTCACGTGTAGCTAAAATTTGTTGGAACTCTTGGCGTAGAATCGTGAATAAATTATGTTTAGAGTTTACTCCACATCTGGATGTATGCATAGAATACTTGTGTAGCATGCGTCATACATTACAGTTTGAATCTTGTTTAGCGTCATTTTACAAGATAGTTAAAGTGAAACAAACTAACACGCTTTTATGTTGGCCAAAAAAAAAAGGTGGGTTCATGGCTAATTATAATTTTAATATTAATTGGATTTTAAAGGTACTTGGTTTAAGCGGGGTCTAGCAAATTAACACTTTAATATTAATTGGTTTTTACATGGTATTGGAGCTCTAAGCCATACATCATATTTTGATAAAACTTGTTACATATCCATCTATTTGGAAAAAAAAAAGTTTTAGAGAGAGAGGGAGAGAGAGAGATATATATATATATATATATATTAATTCAACCTTTAGTGGGGTAAAATGTTTCAACGCAAAGATATTCATTATGTGTTTACCGAAGAAAGAAAATCGCAGTGAGAAAATCGCAAAGAAAATTATTATTAGCACCGCGTCTTACTACCCGTTCGGGTTTTACGCACTTACGCTAATGTGTAATGGTAGGGTGATTGTGAGATGAAATGGAGGACCTACATTTTAACGTGGAATCCGAACCACGGCGGAGGCCTGGCATTCCCCACATTCACAAGATGTCTTGTCAGAGGTGAAGGAAGGGTTTGGTAATCAGATAAATCTTTGCCGGGACCNAGGACCTACAGTTTAACGTGGAATCCGAACCACGGTGGAGGCCTGGCATTCCCCACATTCACAAGATGTCTTGTCAGAGGTGAAGGAAGGGTTTGGTAATCAGATAAATCTTTGCCGGGACCGAGGATTGAACCCCGGCTGCCAGAATAGAATATTTACTAATTACTCTAATGGTTTGAGGGTTTAGGAAGATTCTCTTGGATCATAAATATCGCTTCATAACAGCAATTGAAAAACAACCAGAACACCCAACCCCTGTTAATGAAGGCTGAGGTTTTGATTACAAACAATGAGGCATATGGGGGGAGGGGGGGGGAGACTCGCTGTCTAAGGCACGGGCTTACACAAATGTGTAGCCAGCTTTGCCTGGAGGGAAAGTGGAAAAAAATTTTTGTAAAAAGATCACCCTCAATACACCTAACCGAGATTTGAACCTCGATATCCCCCGTCATCGGAGGTCTAATATATTGCAAGAAGAGCACATTAGATCATCCGGTCGCCGGAGCGGGTAGTTTCACATTTAAAAGTGAACTTTGTACAACAATATTGATAATATATATACGATTATTATACAGTTTAACACCTTTAATATATATATTAACGGTGTTACTGTCATAGATTATACTTAGCCTGCATGTTTAGATTTTTAAGAGCAATTTGAGATGAAATTTCAAATAAACTCCATAAATATTATTGATAAAAATAAATTTAAATATGTCAATTTAATTAATATTATAGAATGTACACTACATGTCACGTAAAATATATAATTAGTGTAAAATTGTATCACTTTAATAACACACACATATATATATATATATATAATAACACACACATATATATATAATAACACACACACATATATATATATATATATGTGTGTTATTAAAGTGATACAATTTTACACTAATTATATATTTTACGTGACATATAGTGTACATTCTATAATATTAATTAAATTGACACATTTAAATTTATTTTTATTAATGATATTTATGTAGTTTGTTTGAAATTTCATCTCAAATTGCTCTTAAAAATATAATATCATAAGCGGTTTTTTTTTAATCTAAATATGCAGGCTAAGTATAACATTACATTTTAATGATATCTGGAAACTTTTATAGTCTATAGTAAGGTATTTATTTCCAACTAAATCCAGCATATATTTCTATACCATCCAAATAAATATTTAGTTATAAAACTCACATCAAGTATTGCAAATTTTTTTTAAGAAACATGTTTGAAATTATTATTACTTTTTAAAGTTTTAATATCTTGGTACTTATGCTTAGAAATACTTTTTGCTGAGGAAATAAAATATCTGACTAAACTTTTTGTTTTTTTCATATCCGATCGCAAAACACGATATCTTGATAAATTGAACTAGTTTCCACTCAGTAATAGTTTGATCAGATTTGTTAGTTTCAAAGTGATAAATTTTCAAAGAAATTTGATTTAACAAGATAAATAAAACTTGGTTAAACGTGGGATTTACACACCAATCATATTAAAAACGAGAATGCTCGATATTTTACATTTAGTTTTCACAGAGGTATCGAACACATCCTTAGGAAGAACTATCTTCTGCACAACGTCATAGAAAGAAAGGTTGAGGGAAATAGGAGATTAGGATTAGGAATAAAGAGGATTCAAATATTGGACGTCTTGAAGGAAAGAAGAAGATTTGGAGAGCTGAAAGAGGAGGCAGAGGACGGGGAGCATTTACGGTCCAAGTTAACCGACAAAAGTAGGGTATAATGGACCTGTCGTAAGACAGAACACCTTATAATAATAATAATAATAAATTAAGGGTGAGGTTGCGGATATTCTAAGCAATCCAATGCAATTATTGAATGACCACACTTTAAATAAACAAGGTAAATGGGATTGAAAGTAATAATTTATACCTCTGGTAATGACTCACCTTGACGCTCAACTCTACTTATCTAGTAGCTCTTGTTACAGATGAAACAGGAAAAAAAAAGGTGGGGTAGGAGTTTTTGGAAGTACGTGATACGTGAACAGAAAAAAAAAAGTATAGCCCTAACGAGAAAGTCACAAAAGGAACCTTTATATTGTGACGTTGCCGATTCGGCGGAAACCACCATTTATTTAGGAAGAATCCAATAAAAAACCGACGGCTTTACTACGCCTCGGAAGGAAGTTGTACCACGGATTTTTAACGCTGTAGAAAAATCTTGTCGACTTCGGCTGGGTTTGAACCCACGAACATCAGGACCCGAGGTGATCACTTTACCTCAAGACCCCCCCAAGGCCAAACCTAGTTTATTATATTGTAAACTCGCTTTGGAAGCGGATGTAAGCTAATGTAATTCCCGCGCTGTTCTGAAATTTTAAAAAATGTGAAAAATTTATCTATCTAAGGTATAACCGATGGAAATACCACAAAAAGTAGTAGGATGTTGTGGATGTTGTGGATCCACCCAAATCCGTAGCTGCTGGTGCAATCAGTTTTTTTTTAAAATAGGTCTTGCCATTCAGCCATAAGAGACCTCCAAAGAAAGGTCCGCTTCGACTTTAAATTTGCTCCGCCATCTTGAATATTTTTTCGGGGATAGAATTTTTTTTTTTTAACTTTTTGGAATTTTACCGTCGGTTACAAGCTAGAAGCTATAAATTTGCCAAAATTCAAGTTTCTAACTCATCTGGAAATGGGTAAAAAAATCTCAGTGAGTCAGCCGTCTGACTTTATAGTAGTATAATTTAGTGACAGATTAAAAGTCAGCTATAGACATTTTGGAACAAAACAAAATAATTAGCTAAACTAAAAAATGTGTAAGACTAATCATTTGGAACAAATCGATTTCATTGGAATTACAGTAGCCCCATGGCTTGTTTGGTGCTGACTGACAGCTTACAGCTGACTTCTGACAGTCAAAATTTATGTATATATCTAAATGTTGACTGTCAAAAGTGACAGATGCTAAATACATGTTTTTGCAGAACATATAGTTCGGCGTAGGGATATGTAATTTTGTCTGGTAACTTTATAAAGCTTTCAACTGTCAGCTGTGAGCTGTCAATCAGCACCAAAGAAGCCATGGGGCTACTGTACATGGGCATTGCTGGCTTTTAATTTGAAGATTTAGTGGCACAGAATGAACCCATTTAAACTCTTAACTATAACATTATTTTGTACTAAATAAATAGCACGAATAATATGATAAAATATATTTAATTGTTTATCCACTGCTTTGAACGTGTGTTTTTAATTTTTATGAATGAAACAATTAACTTTCTCTGATAGAGCTTCACCTGAGAATATTGTAAGAGGAGGGTGGGGGGTTGTGTACTCTCTAACCCCCAGATAACGATACCCGTATTAAAATATATTTTAGATTAATTATAATATCGTAATTTACTTTAATAAAATATAATGTTTTAAAGATACACTATCGACTACATATTATTCATCCATTAAGCTAAAATACAAAATAGTATAATAATAATATTTAGCACCACGTCTTACTACCCATTCGGGTTATACACTTTAAGTACTAATTACGCTAATGGATTAGGAATCGGGAAGGTTGAATTATAGGAAGTGAACCCACATTTGCGTGGATGGGGAGTGGAAAACCATTTAGGAAAAACCACCCCCAGTTCACCCGACCGAGATTCGAACCTCGATCTCCCAGTCCTCAGCGGTTGAGCTCAACACGACAAGCGCGTTAGCCAACTACGCCACCGAGGCGGGTTGTAAAATTATAGAATATCTAATCTGCATTAAATATGTACATATGATTAGCGACCTAATTATTCCCAGTTGAAATGTTCAAAACAGCAGTAATCAGTATGCAATAAATGATAATATCTGGATTTTTATATAAAACAACTTGTATTCATTAATAAATTACCTACTTTGGTGGTCGCATGGTTAAAGGCACTACGGTAATTTTTTTTTACAGCACCAAGTCTCATGTTCCGTTTGGTTTATACGCCTATGTACAATGTACGAAAATGGTTTTAAGGATTACTAAGGCTATATTTAGAGAAAGTGTACCCAAATTTGCGTGAAGAAAGAGTGAAAAACTATCCTCGGTAAACCCGACCAAGATTCGAACCGCGCTCTTCCCGTCATCATTAGTCTAGTATACAGCGAGGGTCGCGCCTTAGACCTTTCTGACAACGAATTGGCTCAAAAGCGCTACTCTCATAATATGCTACTGTATACTACCTAAGACGGTGAGATCGGGGTTTGATCCCTGTCGAATGTATTGTAGGTGATTTTTTCCTAAATGGTTTTCCACTCTCCCTCAACGTAAATGATGGTAAACTTTTAAATTCTACCTTACTCATCCCTAACACATTAATGTAGGTCCTAATTAGTACATAAGCGTAAAACCCTAATGGGTAGTAAGACGTGTTGCTAAATGTGTTGATAGCTTCTTTCTGTCAATATACGTTACACTCTCTCTCACTTTCTAGATGTATCTTAATTAGAGTAGCCACAAATGCAAATAGCATGTAGATGAATTAAAATGATTATATACACTAATTTTTAATTGTTATTTCTTATCAGGTTTCTAGCTTGAAAATCATCCCCACTCTTGGGTGGTTCCTCTATAATTTCACCAAATTTCTGCTTCCTAGCTCATTGAGAAAGTACTGAGAATCCTATTGAAAGATATACCTACATACAAACACCATTAGTTTTTCTTTTATAAGAAATGAAATGGTTAGTTAGCTCTATTATAATATTTCTATTTCATTATATTACAAAAATGTTCTTTACTTAAGGCATTAATAACAACACATATAGTAAAAATATGCATACGCCTGTAAAAAAATGTTTAAATTAAAAATAAATACATTAAAACATTACATAAATATTTCTTCGAAAAAATTACAGTTTAAAAACCCTATTATTATGATTATTATTATATATTTACGTTACATGTATTTAAATCTAGCGTTTAGAATATAGAAACATATTTAATTAACATTTTCAATCAATTTACTTTCCAAAAAACTTAATACTGTAAAATAATTATTTTTATGTTTAATTTATGTATTTTAATACATTTATTTTAATATCACACATCACTTGTTTTTTAAAGTTATTTACTATTACTTTTATTACTTTAGGAATAGGTTGGGTTTATATAAATAAAGTCAATGGTTTTCTATTTTAATCACTATACTTAACTGTATCAACTTAGTGTCTATATTTACAGACTTAATTTGTTTTAGCTATAATTATTGCTTTACTATGTAATTATTTTATTTGTGTTGTCGACTTCTTAACCCTATTTCAGTGCTGGGCTGTTATAGGTTTTGTAACTGTTGGTCAACAATATAAAAATAGGAAATTTAAATAGTTGTTAGTATTTATTTGTCAACATTTGTTGTAGGCATAAACATAATTCATCTAAATATATAGCTTTTTTTTAATGCTTAAAATTAAAACTGTATTATATTTATCATGAAATTAATACCGAACGATAAAGTGAGGTTATGTAAAGACCACAAATCCAAGGGCAGTACTCACCAGATCTATGAGCTGCGACAGGCGCAACCCCAATTTGACCAAGACAGTGTCCGTGTTGTTACTCACAGGTCGTATGAGTCTATTGTAATTACTCAATAGGTCGTCGTAGAGCCGCTTCGCGTCCGGATTACCTTTGATAGGTCCGGGGAACAAAACTCCACACATCACCACAATGACCAACATCGTCCTTCTGATCGTACCGTCCATTCCTCGATGTCTCACCTCCTCCCACGCCACCCTTTTCCCTCCAGGGTGGGGAAAATATTACATTATTAAATACTTAACAATGACTATTTAACCCTCCTATACCGTAGAACAAAACAAAAACAACGACATGAAGTTATGTCGTCAAAAATAAGATGTACCTCTACATGGTCTAGTTTTTAATATCCAATCACGCTGACTCTCACAATATATCATCACACATTTCGTGATATAGTTTATAGAGTATATCATTTATATAAAATATAAGCAATTTCATAGATATCATTATAATAAAACAAATAAGACGTCTCCACGTGTATACGATTTCACCCTCTGAAAGAAAAAAAAACCCCGACAAAAAAACAAGGTTTCCTTGTAAAGAATTCGCCACCCTGTTTTATCTGTTATGTTTGAGCCCCGGCCGATTCTGTGCTCCACCAAAAACAGGGGGAGCCAGCCAAGGTCTTGTAAAATACTCCGGACAAAAGGGGGGGAGGAAACGGAATCGTTACTCTCTGACGAGTCTCGCGCATGCGTCGATCCGAGACACCCCACCCGTTTAATAATTCCATTTCCCCTATCGCTTGACGTTCTATCTCTCTTACTCCTTCAAACATTTCTGATCTACATCTCTTCCTTCTTCTTTATTTTTTTACAGCATCCTTTTCGTTTTTATTATACAGATACATTCTCTGTGTGTGTGCCTTATTACTCTGTCCTTTTTTTCTCCCCTTTATCTCTTTTCTTTCTTTCCTTAGTGCCGGAAGAATCTAGGGAGGAAATCAGGAGCACAAAAGAATGAGCAGATTAAAGGAATGTTGATGTATGCAAATAAGCCGGAGTGCTACCACTACGGACCAAAGGATACTGCGCCCTCGGGTAAAAAGGTCAACTACACCTTTATTTTTTATTAATTTTTTTTCCTCGGTACTTAAGTACTAATCAAACTCGGCATAATATGGTGGACCGAATGGAACTATATCTACCTACGTGTGTGTATATTTATATAGGCCTATGTATAAAACAACTGTACAAAAGTTTTTTTGTTAATATATAATAGTTCTCAAACTGTGGATCACAATTTAATTTACGTGAAAAGTTTTTTTTAGTGTGAACATTTTGTTAACTATTATTATTATTAGCACCGCGTCTTACTACCCGTTCGGGTTATACGCACTTACGCTAATGTGTAATGGTAGGGTGATTGTGAGATGAAATGGAGGACCTACAGCTTAACGTGGAATCCGAACCACGGTGGAGGCCCAGCATTCCACACATTCACAAGATGTCTTGTCAGAGGTGAAGGAAGGGTTTGGTAATCAGATAAATCTATGCTGGGACCGAGGATTGAACCCCGGCCGCCAGCATAGAAGTCTGACACCTTACCCTTAGACCGCCAGGTCAACGTTTGTTAACTATTGAAAATAGAAAATAATGTCGATAAGTGGGAGGGAAAAAAAATCAAAATGTGGGAGGATAGGTGAGTAAGTTTATGGATACAAGAATTAGGTTTTATGTTTTGTGCTTGTTGACGTTGATGACGTGATCAACAGGAACCGGAAACCAGCGCATCCCTTCGCACACGTTTCATGGTAAATATAACAGTGTTTTGAAAAAAAAGGACATTTCAATAATATATATATTTTTAAATGGGTAAAAAAAAAGTAAATTAAAAAATATTAATTTTACCCTCTTCCCTCGATGCCTATTAAAGTTATGTGGGTCGTGAATTTGGTCGTTCTAAAAAGTTTGGGGACCATTTTTAATGTAAAGAATTAGGTCCTTAGAACCCGCTTCGGTGGCCGCATGGTCTTAGGCGTCATTCTCGCAATAAACTAGACTGACGATGACTGGAAGGTCCGGGTTCAAGTGTACTTAGGGTGGTTTTCCCTAATTATTTTTCCACTCTCCTTCCACGAAAATGAGTCTACACTTCTTCTAAATTAAACCTCCCTCATCCCTACCATATTAACGTAATTAGTACACAGGCGTATAACCCGGACGGGTAGTAATATAAGATGCTAAGAAATGTTTAAACTAAAAAAAATATACTGTATTTTAAGTAACACTATTCCACCTAAAATGGTGAGCACACGGGCTAAGGCGTCAGATTATTCTGGTTTTCAAGCTTTATGGAGAGGTGGGTGTTAGATTTCAGACCAATTTTAATGTTTTTCCTAAATTGTTTTCCATTCTTCCTTCACTCGAATAAAGGTACCTTTCTTTCCAAGTCTTTTCCTCCTTACACCTCTGTTTTAAATATGCCGATAGCCTGGAATGGCGGTAGGACGCGTAACACGTAGAAAATATATATATTTTCTTAACCAATAATTGCCTTCCCCTTACATAGATAGAGGATTTTCTTTCCAATTCAAACGACACTTCAATGGTTTGTTAATGTAGATTACTTTTTTTTCCCCTGTAAGGAAAAAAAAAACTTTTCTAACACAAGAGCTTACATTTAAAAAAAACTTTTGTAAACTCGCACTCCAAGTTCGATCACATGGAAATAATCTAATTTACTCCTAACAAATAATTTCCCAACATTTCCTATTCTACTCGAGAGGTTGGTAAAAGTCAAGACACTCCCATCCAATCCAATCACAATGTAACAAGAAGAACACAAGAAGGGGGGGGGGAGGAAGTTGGACAGAAAAAAAACTTTTCGCCAGAAAAAAATTAATATCTTGCGTACACTTTCCAAGAAAGTGTGTTAACAGATAGGAAAAAGTGAGCATATATTTTTTTGTAATAAAATTTATATTCTTTCTCTCTCTCTCTCTCTATATATATATATATATATATCTCACACACACAATATTCCATAGCATTTTTTTAAAATTTAGAGTGTTTTTTATCCAACTTGTATATCTACCATCACAAACAGGAATTTTTTCCACATCATTTACTTACTAAATAAATATTTTGATAAACTGTCAGTTTTTTTGAATTGTATGGTATATTATGATCGGCATAGACATGACATAAAATTCGGTCGACATATGTGTAGACCTTTAACCTCTCCGTTGGCCAAGAGCGTGGTCCAGAGTACACCATAGGAGGTTGTCTATACCTCGTACTGGCAATAAGATGATGATGTGATGATAGTTATTATGTAGTTGTAGAACCGGTGTGAGTCTTAACCTAACTTAATCCTAACTAAACAAATCCTAGTGACCATCGGGATAGTTCCTCTTAAGATAAAAAAAAGGCACTAGCCGGGAATTGAACCCGGGACCCATATGACTCGAAACCAGGAGAAATTATCTCATGAAGCCTGTTAACTATTAATAAAAAATAATCCATTTAAAAATTAGTTATTTTTGTGAAAAAAATGCCATGATATTTAGTTTGACAGCCTATTCGCACAGGTGCTCATGTGTATACAGGCGTCAGTCTCTTTTTGTTTAGTGTATCTGGTGGTTGAAGCCAGAAATTTAAAGTACAACAGAGCACGAAAGATTTATTGTTCCAAAATTATTATGTTTTTCGATCTATCTATATATATCTACACAAATATTGGTACATTTCATCTAAAATTCTACTCACCTCTTCCATAAGTATAAATATGCGAAAAGCCTGAGTTGATAGTATTATTATTATTATTGGCACCGCGTATTACTACCCGTTTGGGTTATACGTACTTACGCTGATGTGTAATGGTAGGGTGATTGTGAGATGAAATGGAGGACCTACAGTTTAACGTGGAATCCGAACTACGGTGGACGCCTGGCATTCCCCACATTCACAAGATGTCTTGTCAGAGGTGAAGGAAGGGTTTGGTAATCAGATAAATGTGTGCCGGGACAAAGGATTGAACCCCAGCCGCCAGCACAGAAGTCTGACACCTTACCCCTATACCGCCAGGTCACCAAGAGTGGATAGTAAAACACGATGAATATTAAGACAAAATTAAAATATATATGTTAATATTTGATACCCCCACCAGTCATAACGCATTTTAAGGAGTTTTAATCACATTTAACTTGGTAGCGTTGTAAGATAAGCTGGTAGCTCCGATGGTCAAATGATCTAAGGCATTAATCTAGTGGTATACTAGAATACCGATTACGGTAATATCGAGGTTATAATTTCGGTCAGGTGCGCTGAGGTTTGTTTTTACTTTTTACTAAAATGGTTTCCCACTCTCTCTCTAGATGCAAATGCGGGTACACGTCCTTTAAATATGGCAATAAACATCCCTAAAACAGTTTGTGTGATTATTACATAGGTATATAACCTGAACTAATAGTAAGACAGAGTACAAAAAAAAAAGTCAGAATTTTAATTCTTGCTGGGTCTATTGAAATTGTTTACAATAAGTGATTTGGAACATATAACTTATCATGATATTTACTCAAGAGTACTGATGACCTTTCTATTCCATAACCCATCGATTAAAACATTATTAATAGCCTTTGCAATAAACGTATTAATTAAATAAATGGTACATACTTTCTCGTTACATTGTCACAATTAAACTTATAATTCGTAATATAAGTTAAATGAAATTACACACATACATAACATAACATACATAACATACATAAATACCTAATCATGCCATTTCATTAAGGGTTAAGCAAGAAACTGTACATATAGCTCAAAAGACAACGCCATACTTAATCCATCCTAACTAAATTTCTTCAAAAATCCCTATCCTTGCATACTCCCATTTTTCAAAAACATCTATACATCGTGTCATACATCCTCTTTTATCCCTAAAACTCTTAATGTTTCTTTTTTTCACACATTCGTTTATAGCATTTAGCCACGTCTTATATGTTCTACCCCTTCCTTTTGATCCACACACTCTACCTTCATATATTTGCGTCTTCACTCGATCCACACTTGTCCTCCCAACTTTACATTGACCTATTGGATTCCCTTTCAAACACCCCTCCTTTAGCACCTCTTCATTACAGACATTCACTATTTGCCAAATTTGGAAATGTATACAAAGTACCTTCAGAGTTATTACCATGGGAAATATATGTGCACTATTTTGTTTGTAACGTCAAACTGTGCCTAGATACGAATTTAAACTACCCTTAATATTAAGGTTAGATATTTAATTACAAAATTCCTTGGTGGTTCTTATGAAAACCAGGTTTTAGCCTGATCGTTAAAATAGGTTCGGCTTTAGTACAAGTAACAGACAGACAGACAGGCCGATGGCATTTCAAAAAACACTTTTTAGGATTCAGAGCGCCAAGAAACATTGACATCCATCCAAACTTTTAATTTTAATATATTTGATGATCCCCAATACTTTCTCTCTCTCTCTCTCAGATGGGTTGTAATAAAGAAAGTGAAAATTTAATAATAATGTTTCGTGTAAAATTTTACAGTTTAATAAAATATTTTCTCTTATAAAACATTTTAAATGATGCTTCTAACATATTATAAACAAGATTAAATTAATAATTTGGTTGTACCATAAAACTCAGATGTTTAGTATCGGACAATTTTTTTTAAAGTAAATGCATGAATTTTACGAACAACTAAACAAAACTATTATGTGTAGGTGACATGTTCCATTTTGCATTCAAATACCACAACACAAAAGATGATGATAATAATAATAATAATAATAATACTTAGCACCGCGTCTTAATACCCGTTCGGGTTATACGCTTTAAGTACTAATTACTCTAATGGATTAGGAATTGGGAAGGTTGACTTAGAGGGAGTAGACCCGCATTTGCGTGGAGGGAGAGTGTAAAACCATTTAGGAAAAACCACCCCCAGTTCACCCGACCGAGATTCGAACCTCGATCTCCCCGTCCTCAGCAGTCGAGCTAAACACGACAAGCGCGTTAGCCAACTACGTCACCGAGGCGGGTAACACAAAAGAGAATTTCTTCATGTATTAGATCAACTTTATCTCTTATTTATTATGGTGCCTTCTCCCAGATGTGAAACTTGAACCCCGAACTTATCTATATTTTCATCTTTCTAAGATATCCATTTCCTACGAAAGGCTTTCAAGTAAATTACGATGTAATACAATATAACCAGATGTTGAAGGGGTTCAGAATGATGAGAGTTACATAAAAAAAAATTGCTGTTTACGTCTGTTTATAAAAAAAAAGTTTAGAATGTACACGTTTTGTAAAGGCATCTTTATGGAGATATATATACAAATGGAAGCATGAAATTAATACGGAATTGCAAAACGGCCGGTAAAAGTGAATGCTATCTTTTATCTCTTTTGTTATTAAATTTATTAAATGTGTCAGTGAAAAATCTTCCTTAAGATTTTTAATGAATGTACCCGCCTAGGTGGTCAAATGGGTTTAAGCTGTCAGTCTCGCAATAGACTATACTGCTGACGACAGATATATCGGGGTTCAAATAATGGTTGGGTGTATAAGTTGTTGTTTTTTGTAAATGGAAATTCCAGTCTGCTTACACTCAAATACGGGTACAATTCCTATAAATATAACCTTCCTAATCCCTAAAACTATTAGCATAATTACTAAAAATCCGTACAATTTGAATGAGTAGTAAAACATGGTGCTATTATAAAAACATATTTTCACATATTAATACGTCAAGTAACGTAATCTGTGACTGTATCTTTTGATAGATATTATCAATACCTACGACCACCTCTGTGTTGTCATAATTACTATATACAGATTCAGAGGACCAGGGTTCGATCCCAGGCACTCCTAGATTATCTGTGAAACAGTGGGTCTGAAACTAGGATCATCTCACCCTCGTGAGAACAAATACTTACTCCGGTCTAGAAAACTGATATTAACGGCCTAAAAGGTTGGTCGTGCTGACCGCATGACACCGTCTTTCCCCAGATGTTGGAACTATCATCACCAACAGATGGCGGCTGCTCATTTAAGGACTGATGCTAAGGAGATTTTTTTTTACTATCAATATATATAAGATAGCATTGCTAATATAATAAAATGTTAAAAATTCTGACCGCGAAAAAAGTTTTCACAATACTATTTTAGTCGAGAAACTACAGACGTTTTAACCGCGGGACCAACTGTTACTTCCCTAAAATAAACTTTCATTTGTTACCCCCCCCCNCCAACCTACCATCACACATTTATACTCGGCGTTACATTCCAAACACGAACTTTCCCTGTGCGTCAAGGGAATTTCTCAAAGTTATATTTTCCTTTCAAACTCAAGTCAACCAATGGAACAGCTCGGAAACGTACTAGCCAATCAAAAAACTTCTGATATTAAAATGTTCCTCCCCATAACATCTTCATTTTATATTTTACTTCCTCATATAAATAGAAAGTATTGTAATCGTGAAATTATATTATAAGATTATATCAAATTTCAATGTTTTATGTGCCCCTGAAAACCATAAAAGCGGATTTTGTAAATCTATCTTTAAAAGGGTTTGTATATTAGTCCTTGGCAACAGATATGAATCGGAATGATAATTTTAGTTCAATATTGGTATTTATTTATTTTACCAGGAGAGACACTACATCCAGGATTGGTCAGCTTATGTGTAGACAATCAGCCACTCTGGTGGCAGAGAACAACATTACCCAGGGTACAGCATAGGAGGTTGTCTACATGTCATACCAGCAATGAGATGATGAGTGATAATAGTTATTTTGATGTTTTGGAGCAGGTGTGAATATTATCTTAACTTAAGCCTAATTTACCAACCCCTGGTGACCGTTGGAATAATTCCTCTAAAGATAAAAATATACGAGGTATCAGCCAGGAATCGAACCCGGGACCCCCAAGTTGGTAGCCAGGTGCGCTGATCACTACATCACGGGGTCGCATAATTCTTAAACGTAATATATTTAAATCCTGGCCTAGTTTATTTCTATTTTGGTTCTAGCCCTTAATTTATGATAATATATTTTATTTAGATCCAAATTTTTTGAAATTGGCTCCAAAGATTTTGTTACAAATTGATATCTAAGAAAAGTTTTATAGCTCTATGTAGTTGGTTTTTGGGGAAAAAAATTATTTAAGGATAACTAAATGATGAGCAATTTTTTTTTACTATGAAATATTTTAAAAACGGCTTTAACGATTTGGTTAATAATGGGTATCTGGCAAGTTTTTAGTAATATAAATAGTTTTATATAAATGGTTCTCTTAAAAATAATTTATTAGTAGGCTAGTTAAATGATTAATAATTTTTGAAAATTTCGAATTCTCTTGAAAATATCTTAAAATCTTTTGTTAAATATTGGTATATGTGTTATATTTTACATGATAAATTTTACTATGTTTTATTTTTTCAAAATAAATAAATTTTAAGGTAGTTTATTTATATTTTTAAAAAATTTGAAATATTTCAAATACTGCCCTTAAGATTTATTTCAAAACAGTTAGTTTGGAATTGTTTTTCATTATAACTGATACTTTGTGTTTATATTTTTACAAATATAAATAATTTGAGAGTAATTTTCATGTAACTTATTTTTGAAAATTTGAAATTTTTAAAAATTATGTAAACCCTATAGGCCTATTTTGTTTAAAGCTCCAGTTTAAAGAGTGTTTATAGATATATTAATAAGACATTATTTTTCCCCCCCCACATTCTTAACGCTAAAATTACTAAGAGTCTGTTTTTGAAAATCTTGTTCCTAAGCTATAATCTACTACGCGGGAAAGTTTTTTACGAATGTTTCGTCCCAGTTAGGTTTTGAGTTCTACTGATGCACTTGAGAATTTGCGCCGATCGAAGTTTTGAGAGCCAATTGAAACAAGCGTAAGAAACGCTCATTATTACTTACAGTATAACACTAAAATTTAAAATTTAAACTAATTCAAATAAAAAATAATAATTTACATCCGTGTTTTGTTCAAACTCGACTCCTGAATGACGTCACTATTGCGATTATTTGGTCGACTAGCGTTCGATTGAAACGGCGAGTTTCGATATATAGGGGAAAGAAATTTAGGAAAAGCAGCCCTCAGTACATACGGAAGGGATTCGAACCCCGATATTTTCTTCATTGGAAGACTAGTCTATTGCGATAATATCGTCTTAGAACATGCATCCACTTAAGCGGGTGGTAATATCCTATATATTATTTCTTTTGTCAACATCCTTTTTTCTCAACTATTACAAAGCCTACGGCGATGAATAAAACATATATATATATCGATTAAAATTTAGGTCGATGGTTGAACTCTTCTAATGAATCACGTGATCTGCTGTGTCACGATGGACGCTGCGTATTTAGACTGCTACTGTTACTTAAAAGGTTTCGTGCCATTATTCAGGTAACTAATTAAGTATAGTAGCTTTGTTAAGAAAGATAAATAAATCAGACAAACATCTTTATGTTTTACCGAGTCTTTTTTTTATCGAGTTTTCCTGATGATAGTTCCAAGTACACCTAAACAAGTCGATACTAAAGTAGTCAATATACAAGATGTAACGTAACACGTGTAACTCACTTCAACGCTGGACAGAAGACACAAAAACTACGAAAAAAAAGTTAATATATACATGTGTGTCCCATTTGACCTTGTTTCATAGTTTGTCTGTACTAGAGTGATGTAGGAAGTGCTCAAAATGGCCACCTCCAGTTTGAATGCAAGCCTGCAGTCATCGCGTCTTAGAATGCCACATTCTTTCAAAAATAGCAGGTGTTTGGAAAAACACCAGGAAAAACCCAAAGAACATACCTAGTCAGCAGCTATTTAAATATTGGTTATGGATCACAAAACAGTTTAGTGGCATCACTTGGTTGTAACTTGAAAACAAGGTCAAACAGGGCACATGTTTATATTAACTTTTTTTTTGCTTTTTCCCCCCCTCTCCTGTCCACTGTTGAATTGGGTCCCCCATCTTATGGGACACACTGTATAGGCCTCTCACTATATTCAATACAAAGGGCAAAGTATATCAGACAAGAATATAACTTAACCTATTTCAGCCATTTACATTCAATTTAATAACTTATTTCTGTATTTTGTGTATATTTTATTAGATTTAAGGTGACGTGGCGGTCTAGGGGTAACGTGTCAGACTTCTATGCTGGCAGCCGGGGTTCAATCCTCGGTCCCGGCATAGATTTATCTGATTGCCAAACCCTTCCTTCACCTCTGACAAGACATCTTGTGAATGAGGGGAATGCCAGGCCTCCACCGTGGTTCGGATTCCACGTTAAATCGGATTCCACGTTAAACTGTAGGTCCTTCATTTCATTTCACAATCACCCTACCATTACACATTAGCGTAAGTGCGTACAACCCGAATGGGTAGTAAGACGCGGAGCTAATAATAATAATAATTTAGTCAATGGTTTTCAACACAAACGCTGTCATACTTATTCTAAATACAACCTTACTTATACTTAATTTATTATTATTACGATAATGGTTTTAGAGATTAGTAAGGTTATATCTAGAGGGAATCTACGCGCATTTGCGTTTGGGGAGAGTGTAAAATTATTTTGGAAATATTACCCTCAGTATACCCGACCGAGATACAAACCTCGATCTCCCCGTCATCGGCAGTCTATTCTACTGCGAGAGTAGCGCGTTAGACTATTAAAAATTAATATAATGTATATTACTAATTACATTGTCTAGTGGTGAAATTATTTTAATTCTAAAAGTACCTTAAAATAATCATATCAAACTGTGTTCATAGTTATCCGTTAAATTATTTAAACTTGTTAAATAAAGCGAATCCTTAGAACTTGAATTAAATTGTATTCAGCATCTTAGTAAGCTTAAAAAAAAATCATTTTGATGAAATAATAAAACGGGTCTGAAAAATAATAAATACTATTTTGAACATCCTGACGTCTTGCAACTTTTTTTCTAGACAGAGAAATACTAAAAGGGCCTATGGTGTACGATGTGGCTGGAAATTAGATTTGAATGGAAGAGAAGTCTCAGGAAATTAAACAGACAACCCGATATTCAATATGTATAGTCTCTGTAAATGACGAAGGGGATACACTTTAGTTTAGAGAAAAATTTAAAATATAAAATTCCAACTTTCCTAGGAAAGTCCTTTCAGACAGTAGAAACATATATTTTGCAAATAAAATTAATAATAATATTTAGCACCGCGTCTTACTAACCGTTCGGGCTATACGCTTTACGTACTAGTTACTCTAATGGATTAGGAATTGGGAAGGTTGAATAAGAGTAAGTGAACCCGCATTTGCGTGGAGGGAGAGTGGAAAACCATTTAGGAAAAACCACCTCCAGTTCACCCGACCGAGATTCGAACCTCGAGCAATTAAAATTAACAAACCTTTAACTATATAGTGCTATTTTAGAGAAATTGTTAATATCTATCAAAAGTGACAGCTTCAGATCATTGAATATGTGAAAGTATATCTTGTAGTATTTCTAACAGTCGGCGGAAGCCCTTATTATGAAAATTGAACTGTACTCTTTCTAGGATTAGGATGAAAGCAGATGTTTTTAAGTTTATTCATAAAATAAATTTGGTAAAATTATCTTTTATAAAAAAACTACGTCTGACTTTAATATTTAGTGTTTTGTGGCTTCTTCTAAACGAAAATTGAAATTATTTTTAAAACAAAAACAAATAATTAAACTATTTTAAGATGGGATTATATAAAATTAAGGGTGTATGTATGTTTCTATCTCTGTTAATTACACTTACTTTTATTTTATCACCACGTTTACTACCCGTTAGGATCATACAGCTGTGGACTAATTACACTAATGTGTTAGGATCAGGGAGGTTTAATTTAGAGGAAAGGTTACCTGGCGGTCTAGGGGTAAGGTGTCAGACTTCTGTGCTGGTGGCCGGGGTTCAATCCTTGGTCCCGGCATAGATTTATCTGATTACCAAACCCTTCCTTCACCGCTGACAATACATCTTGTGAATGTGGGGAGTACCAGGCCTCCACCGTGGTTCGGATTCCACGTTAAACTGTAGGTCCTCCATTTCATCTCACAATCACCCTNAACTCTTCCTTCACCTCTGACAAGACGTGTATTAATCACAACTTGTGAATGTGTGGAATGCTAGGCCTCCACCGTGGTTCGGATTCCACGTTAAACTGTAGGTCCTCCATTTCATCTCACAATCACCCTACCATTACACATTAGCGTAAGTGCGTATAACCCAAACGGGTAGTAAGACGTGGTGCTAATAATAATAATAATAATAATAATAATAATTTAGAGGAAGTGCAACAGCACTTGTATGTAGTGAGAATGGAAACTCACTTAGGTAAAAAAAAAACTAAGTGCACCCGACCGAGATTGAACCCTGATATCCCTGACTTTGACAGTCTAGTCCAACATGAGAGTAGCGCGTTAGACAATACATTAGATTACATTACTTGAAGGCGGCCTTAAACACACACACACACAAATGATAGGTTTTATTTTAGTAAGACAAGGGATAGGTAAATATTAGCTTTAATATTTTAAATCTAGTCAATATTTTAAAATCAAGTTCTTCATCATGTAACTTTGTCCATTCTTCTGTTTATTCATCTATCTTAGGCCCTAAAAACCTAATTAATATGTATTTAATATATCCCTGTTGGTATTTACCTAAATATCGACAAAATCAAGCTTTCTTAACGGAAAAGAAACCCTGAAAGTTTGAAATAACACCAAATGTTAATATAATTTCTTATATAAAAAAATATAAAACGTCAAATCACACAACAAATAAACATGATTATAATTATATCTGTGAATTAGAGACCCACAGTAATTAAAGAATGTATTACAAATTTTCTTTATAAGAAATAAGGCACAGAATTATTCATGATGATTGAGAAATTTGTGTAAATGTAAATGATTATCTTTGCACCCGTTCAGGCTATACACATATATACTAATTATACTGATATGTTTTGAATGATTAAGATTCAATTTAGATTAATTGTACCCGAATTTGCATGGGTGTAGACTAGAAACCATAATTAAAATACTAAATTCTCCCAACCGGGTTTCGATCCCGGGCATCCTTTTGGTGAGTATTCCAGTCTATTGTGAGAATAATGCCTTAGAGCTTAAACTATTACATATAAAAAAAATTGTTTCGGTTCTAAATACCCACATATTCCCGTTACTAAAGACTAGATTAATGTATATATTATCCTAGTAATCTATTGCAAGCAGCATACAAGCCGCAAAACGTTGTGAGTGTCGCAGCTGCGAGTTTGCCCGACAGATGGTGAAATGTCACAACAAATCCTAGAATCTACATAAAGCCCGCATTGCCTACAGCCACCGCGAAACCCCCCCGCTAAGGCGTAAACGATGTAATTCACAAGCACAATTTATTACAGCGCAAATTCATATTGGCTTAATTATCCCTAGTGCTCCATGATAGATGTACAATTTCATGACCAAACGTACAAATTTTATATAGATTATAAAACCGTGATAGAATATATATACTTTTTTTTTTTGCTCTAAGATACATTAGCTTAACTGGTGTGCGTTTGACTAGGGAATCTAAGGTCCCAATGTTTAGTCTAATATTATCTAAAAACCATACAATATGTGTATATAAATACATATATATATTAATTATATTCTTAACCACCTTAGTGGCCATATGGTCTAAGGCGTCACTTTCTCAATAGACTTACTACAAAGGTAAAATCGGGTTTCGAATCCCAGTCGTGTATACTGACTGTGTGTTATCCTCTAAAAATATTTCTACACTTTCCCTCTATGCAAATTCCTCTAAATAAATTCACACTCATCACTAACACTTAAGCGTAGTAGTACACGCACAATGAGTATATTATTATTATTAGCACCGCGTCTTACTACCCGTTTGGGTTATACGCACTTACGCTAATGTGTAATGGTAGGGTGATTGCGAGATTACCACGGTGGAGGCCTGGCATTCCTCACATTCACAAGATGTCTCGTCAGAGGTGAAGGAAGGGTTTGGTAATCAGATAGATCTGTGTCGGGACCGAGGATTGAACCCCGGACCCCCCAGCACAGAAGTCCGACACCTTACATCTTAGACCGCCAGGTCACCGACGATGAGTGTAGTCCGAACTGTTAGAACTCTTTTAGTAATAAATTATTACACATTTAAAAAAGTTGTGACAGTTTGTCCATTCAATTCACAAGGAATTTACTTTTATTCCAGGCTGTATAGCTTAATTCTAAATTATAAACATGATTTACTTATCTTAACTAAATCCAACTTGAAAATAAAACTTTTCACGCCTTAACGAAACTAACTTTTAGCGGCTTTGTTTAATATATAATATCAATTGATGAGGAATTTATAAAGTGGAATGACGATTTTATTAACTAACTTTTATTGGAAACAACAAAAAAACTACCTTTTAATTTGAGAACTTTTTTTTTATCACTTATAATAATTCTTCATTCTATTCTTCTTCTTCTTTTTTTTTTTAGCTCGCTTAACTATTTCATTTTACGGCAAAATCCTTTCTAAAC
>CABFVX010001296.1:123381-134982 GCA_902151425.1 Timema shepardi | reverse complement strand
AGGGGTAAGCTGTCAGACTTCTATGCTGGTGGTCGGGGTTCAATCCTCGGTCCCGGCAAAGATTTATCTGATTACCAAACCCTTCCTTCACCTCTGACAAGACATATTGTGAATGTGAGGAATGCCAGGCCTCCACCGTGGTTCGGATTCCACGTTAAACTGTAGGTCCTTCATTTCATCTCACAATCACCCTACCATTACACATTTGCGTAAGTGCGTATAATCCGAACGGGTAGTAAGACGCGGTGCTAATAATAATGATAATAATAATTAAAATATGATACTTTAATTTCTAATTCTGTACAGAGGAAATAATATTTTTTCTTTATAGAAATCCAGAGATGCAGAAATAATTGATCAAATAGTATACATATTTGGCCTCACTTTAACGAGTTAGCATACTACAACCCCCCCTCCCTTTTTTTTCATGAACCGTTAAATTAATGTGGCATTAAAAACTTTGTTAAACTAGTATATGTATTTTTTTTTCTGGCTCATACTTGAGTGTATTTATATATGTACTATTTTAGTAAAGTTTGTAATGTCATATTAATTTTATATGTATAGATAAAAATAGAATAAATTAAAACTATTCATAAAAAAAATAGATTATAAAAACTACTCCGGGCATTGGAAACAATCCAATTTTGTTCTTCATTGTTCTCGAAGTCCATAACTCTGGCAACAAAATATCGCTGGCGATCACGTATGTATGCACATTAATGCTAACAATACAGATCTCTCAAATAAACTACCCTCAATAGGAATCGAAACTGGACACGTTTACAATGGAGTTTGTTATTTATTTTTTTTATGGGGAGGAGGGAAAAAAAAGAGTATAATTTCATGAGATAGTTTCTACAAAACTCGGAAATAAATGGTTTTAAAACATACCAAATATAAGTTCGTGCCAGCTAGTGTTAAAAACATTTACAAATCAAAACAAATGTTTTTATTGGTTTTTGTTTTTAGTTTGAACTGAAGGACAATGAAATGTCGAAAGATGAGAGAAAATATTTTACAGATATTGACTGATACATTCAGTACATATATGCTTCAAATGTGTTTTTTAAGATTTTTTTTTAGAAATAATTGACAGACTAGGTATTATTATTAACCCTAGGGACTAGTTTTTGCCTTTTCGTTTCCCCAAAGCCCTTAACCCTGTTGAGTGGCAAGTCTAAAACCTATTTTGTGGGATGGTGAGTGAAAGGCATAGCCTGGCTTCACAACCGACCGAAGTATCCTTCCGCGCCAACAAGAACAGATGGATAATGGAAACTGTAGATGGCGCTAACTACCGGACAGGTCTTACGGGAAAATCATACGTTTGGAAATATCAGATTTCTCGAGAACGAGTGAAATATTTATAGTAATATTTTTAACACCTCTTCTAAGATAATGTATCAATGTTTATTAATTGTTACCTTTTTTATTTTTTTGTTATGAAGCCAGCAGTTTTCTATTGAAAAATGTCAATTTTATCGATAATTGATCTCTGTTAAAATTACAGAAGAGGTGTGTATATAAAAAGTATAACTTAATGGACACGCAGTGATAGACATCTTGGGAGGACAATGGGAGGAGTGTCAGACATCTTAGGAGGAAGCTGTATGCTGTTGTAGGAGAAAAGTTCAACTTCTTTGGAAAAGGCAAACTTTAAATTTTGTCCTTTGACGTAGTGTGAAGTATTACGCAGCTTTTCAAACTATAAAAAAAAATATATCTGAAAATATAAACCATTTAACTTATGTAAATATATAAAAAAAGTTTCCATGGGTTAACAGAATGTGACCCGCTTCAGTGGTCAAATGGACTAAGGAGTCACTATCGCAGTAGATAGGACTGTCGATGAAGGGGATGTTGAGATTTGAGTCTCGGCCCGATTTACTTAAGGTTTTCACTCTCTCTTCACGCAAGTGCAGGTATTCTTCCTCCAAACTCCAGCTTACTAACCTCTAACATACTAGCGTAATTAGTACAACACATGCGTATAACCCGAACAAGTAGTGAGACGCGGTGTTAAAAAAAACAGCAATGTTAATTGACAGTTAATAAAATAGTAGTTAATAAAATCAATTTTACATTGCCTATTGTGTGTTTTTTTCCCCTTGTGTGCCTATTTATGCCTGGATCCCATTTTTAATACGTAATTGCCTGCCTATTTTAAACATTTTTGGTGCCTAATTATTATTATTATTATTAGCACCTCGTCTTAATACCCGTTCGGGTTATACGCACTTACGCTAATGTGTAATGGTAGGGTGATTGTGAGATGAAATGGAGGACCTACAGTTTAACGTGGGATCCGAACCACGGTGGAAGCCTGGCATTCCCCACATTCACAAGATGTCTTGTCAGAGGTGAAGGAAGGGTTTGGAATTGGTACCTAATAATCCACCCCATAATTAATACTATACAATATATTCAGCATTAGATTTCAAAACCCCAGATTGAAATACATGGTTATAATATATTGGTTCATTTGGACAGATAAGAGACCTATATTTACTATACTATTATTATTAGCGCCGTGTCTTACTACCCCTTCATGCTATACGCATACTTACTAATTACTCAAATTTGTTATGAATCAGGTTATGTTGAATTAATAGGTAGTTTACCCGCATTTGCGTGGAAGTAGAGGGTGAAAACAATTTAGGCAAAGCAGCCCTCGGTACATACGGCTGGGATTCGAACCCGAATCTTCTCTTCATTGGAAGACTAGTTTATTGAGAGAGTAGCGTCTTAAACCATGCGTCCACATAAACGGGTGGTAATATCCTATATATTATTTATTTTGTCAACATCCTTTTTCTCAACTAATACAAAACCTACAGAGATGAATAAGGTATCCGTGGATAGGATTTTTTATCGACCTCTGACATAGCATACTCAGTTTACGTTAAAAACACATTGTTTATTAAAACATTTAGGTTCAATTCTTTTGTATCAATTACCGAAAATGACAAACCAAAAATTCAAATTGAATGCATTCTGACATCAAATATTGTAAGCTATACAAAGAAGTATTGTAAATTGTAAATACATTCACATTAATAAACTCTCTTCGCTATTTTGTGTATACACTTCGCTGAGTATTTAATTTCAACAACCCAACAACAGACTACATCATTTTTTTTGGGGGGTGGGGGGGGTGGGAGGGGAAGTTTGATTGTGTGAAAGTTTCGTAAGGGGTTTACTGGTTTCATTTATTTCGACAGAAAAAAAAGGCTATGCTATAAAAACTGTAAAAACACTTACCTTTTCTCGCGTCCCACCTTGAATCTTAGAGGGATTTTTTTTCACACCTCGCGATGAAAGCGGTTGCCCCACGTTTTCCCTACCCCTGCGCCGTTAAACTAACATTGATCTGAGCAACGCGTGGTAGCCGGCGAGGTGTGAATACAATAGTAACTCACACCTGTACTAGCAAACACGCCTAAGGACATCATACACGGGACACAACTGGGGCGAGGCTAACCCGCGGGTCGATCGCCCCCCAACCAATGGGGGGTTACCGGCCTCCTGCCATGGCCAAAGAACGTTAGCTCGACCTACTGTGGGTGGACACGAGAGAATAGACGTCAGACTCGTCTAGTCCGGATCCGGACAACTGGGCGCATCCATGTGGGCGCCGCCAACTGGAGGCCAGGACAACTGGGCGCATCCATCTGGGCGCCAGGACAACTGGGTGCATCCATCTGGGTGTCAGGACTACTGGGCGCCAGGAACACTGGGCGTATCCATGTGGGCGCCGCCAACTGGGCACCAGGACAACTGGGCACATTCATCTGGGCGCCGACTACTGGGTGCCAAAAGTAACCCCCACTTTTTTTTAATGTTTTCACTTTTTTTACTAGCATAATGCAATGCACTTTTTTCTTTTTAACTAAAAAGTAATGAGTAAAAGCAAAAGATGGACTCTTTGATTATGCGCAAAATCATATTTTATTTAAATGTTCTTTGTCTTGTATTAATGCATTGCAATAGCTAGGTTAGGCTAGTTTAGGTTAGGTTAACTTTATAAATATGAATTAATTAAGTTTACGCTACTAAGATTTTTTTTAAACAACTCCAAAAATGAATATTTATGTAATTGAAAAATATATGATGTTGCGATGAAAAATTTGATAAGTTAAAAAAAAAGTTCATTTTTAGTTTTTACCCATCACTTTTTAATGTTAATTGAAGAATATATGAAAAAAATTGTGCATTTTTTATCTTCTAAAAAAGGTGCATTGCAATATAATAGGAAAAAGTTAGTAAAAAAGTTCTTTTTTTAACGTCCAGTTGTCCTGGCACCCAGTTCGCACACGCCCAGTTGGCCGTGCCCAGATGGTGGTTCCCAGATGGTGGCACCCAGTTGTCCTAGACCGCGTCTAGCCTGGGTCACCAGTGACGTCGAGATTAGAATCCCGGACGGGTGTCAAGACGGTGGTGTAGTAAGAATCCTTAAATTGTGATTTTTCTTGTTAGCGAATTTATATTTACGAATCTAACTTTGCAGAAAGAAGAGTTAGAATATTAAGGTAATGAAACCAGCGTTTGTCATTTTAATTTCCTTTCATAACAATAAGATTTTTTTTTAAAAACACACATTTGGTGAAAGCGTGGCTGGTGGGTTGATTACAAGTCAAGTTAGTTTTGACATCACTTTACAAGTGTCGTGGAGTATGCCTGAGTAACCAGAGCTAGTCAAAACTATACTTGTAATATGTTCTCCACCCCTCCACCCCCCTTTGCACGTTGAGCCCCATTTGACCAATAATACGTAGACTTTGCTCTAAAAAAACCTCACATGGGAATGTAGTTCGGTTGATAATCTGTCAACTGAGTGATGAGTAATTCTTTTAGTTGGTCTAGGGGTAAGATGTAATATTATTGTGCTAGAGGTCCCGGGCTCCATCCTTGGTCCCGGCACGGATTTATCTGATTGACAAAACCCTTCCTTCCCCTCTGACAAGACGTGTATTAATCCCATTTTGTGAATGTGGAGAATGCCAGGCCTCCACCGTGGTTCGGATCCCACGTTAAACTGTAGGTCCTCCATTTCATCTCACAATCACCCAACTATTACACATTAGCGTAAGTGCGTATAACCCGGACGGGTAGTAAGACGTGGTGCTAATAATAATAATAATAGTAATAATTCTTTTAGTTTTCTTTTAGCACCACGAACTACCTGTTTGCACTAAACGCATAGTTACTATTTGCATGTTAGGGGTGAGGAAGGTTGAAACTAGAGGAAGTTTATTCATATTCGCGTGGTGTGAGAGTGGTGAACCATCTAGGGAAAACCCCCATCAATACACACGAGTGGGACTCTAATATTGATCTCCAAGTCATCGGCAGTCTAGTATATAG
Source organism: Timema shepardi (assembly GCA_902151425.1). Taxonomy (NCBI): domain Eukaryota; kingdom Metazoa; phylum Arthropoda; class Insecta; order Phasmatodea; family Timematidae; genus Timema; species Timema shepardi. Next base: position 129,615 of record CABFVX010001296.1, on the reverse strand, counting down.
TGAGGTTAAGGCCTTAGACTATGCGTCCACCGAAGCGGTTATAAAACTTAATATTTAAATACAATAAATATACCTCTTCGTTCTTTATATTATTGTGTATGTTTGAATGAAATGTGTGTTTGTGTGTGTGTGTTTGTTTGTGTGTATTGGTTTGTTTGTGTGTGTGTATGTTTTTGTGTGTGTGTGTGTTTGTTTGTATGTTTGTTTTTGTGTGTGTATGTTTGTTTGTATGTTTGTTTGTATGTATGTTTGTTTTTGTGTGTGTATGTTTGTTTGTATGTTTGTATTTGTGTGTGTGTTTGTTTGTTTGTATGTTTGTATTTGTGTGTGTGTGTTTGTTTGTATGTTTGTTTTTGTGTGTGTATGTTTGTTGGTATGTGTGTGTATGTTTGTTTGTATGTGTGTGTATGTTTGTTTGTATGTGTGTGTATGTTTGTTTGTTTGTGTGTGTGTATGTTTGTTTGTGTGTGTGTGTATGTTTGTTTGTGTGTATATGTTTGTGTGTGTGTTTGTTTGGGTGTGTGTGTGTTTGTTTGTTTGTGTGTATGTTTGTTTGTGTGTATGTTTGTTTGTGTGTATGTTTGTTTGTATGTATGTTTTTTTGTATGTGTGTGTTTGTTTGTATGTTTGTTTTTGTGTGTGTTTGTTTGTTTTTGTTTGTATGTTTGTTTGTGTGTATGTTTGTTTGTTTTTGTCTGTGTGTTTGTATGTTTGTATTTGTGTGTTTGTTTGTATGTGTGTATGTTTGTTTGTTTTTGTGTGTGTATGTTTGTGTGTGTATGTTTGTTTTTGTGTGTGTTTGTTTGTGTGTATGTTTGTTTTTGTGTGTGTATGTTTGTTTGTGTGTGTGTATGTTTGTTTGTGTGTGTGTATGTTTGTTTGTGTGTATGTATGTTTGTTTGTGTGTATGTTTGTTTGTATGTTTGTTTGTATGTGTGTGTTTGTTTGTATGTTTGTTTTTGTGTGTGTTTGTTTGTTTGTATGTTTGTTTGTATGTTTGTTTGTATGTTTGTTTGTGTGTGTGTATGTTTGTTTTTGTTTGTATGTTTGTTTGTATGTTTGTTTGTGTGTGTGTATGTTTGTTTTTGTCTGTGTGTTTGTTTGTTTTTGTCTGTGTGTTTGTTTTTGTGTGTGTATGTTTGTGTGTTTATGTTTGTTTTTGTGTGTGTGTTTGTTTGTGTGTGTGTATGTTTGTTTTTGTGTGTGTATGTTTGTTTTTGTGTGTGTGTTTGTTTGTGAGTGTGTATTTGTTTGTGTGTGTGTATGTTTGTTTTTGTGTGTGTATGTTTGTTTTTGTGTGTGTGTTTGTGTGGTAGGTCAAATTGATATTGAGGAAAGAGCAGAAACCGTTTACTAAGTATAATTTGGATCAAGCTTTGCTCAGCCCTGGAAGCAACCCACAAACCACTTCTGCATTAAATTCAATATTGATCCTATATTGTTAGAAAAAAAAAATTTAAAATTGCTAAACTTGTTGGAGAAATTTGAATTTCCATTCTTCTCATACCAGCATTGTAGCGGCAACCACCTCAGGATCGTTAAATAATTCCTTGGTAACTTTGCCGAGCTAACCATAAACATGCCTGCACCCTCAGGTTAAATTCCTCCTGTTCACTCCAGCGCGACATTAATTATTATTTTTCTGGGTAGTGGGGGGGGGAGGGGGTAAGAGAGGGGAGAGCAGGGCGCGCTTGGATCTCTGGGACATCCCAGAGTGCCATGGTAATTCTAGAGCTATTTATTTAGTCATTACATTACAAACATTTTTATTTATTTAAAATAGTCCCGTTCCTCACGGATAGTAGGGCCTGATCCTTACTTAGAAGGCCGGATAACTATCATGGGAACCAATTCGGTGGTTGAATGGTTTAAGGCGTCACACTCTCAATAGAACGTATTGTGGATGACGGGAAGAACACGTTTCGAATCCCGATAAGGTGGACTGAGCGTGATAACTTCTAAGGGCTTTACACTCTCCCTTCACACAAATGCGGATACATTTCATTTAAATAAAACTGACCACAGTATTCAAACATCCATTTTCCCGTCACCAAGTCTATTTGATAGATATATATCAAAATCTATAAAATAACAAAAAGATATATCGTAAAATATTATTAATTTTAACCATGAAAAAAGTTTGTATTTTTTTTAAAAGGCCCATATGACCCATTAGATATTTTACGCGTCAAGATAAAAAAAATCATACAAATATTTGTTATCATTAAACAATTTTACAAAACTCACATAACTTATTTGAAATTTATTTGTAGCTATAATATACTAAATATTAAAATTCGTATATTGATAAAATTACATAAAATTCATAGTTAATGGGGTATTTTTAAACATTTGATTCTAATGGTAGAATTGAATTATTATTTTTTAAATGGCTACTATGAATAATTTATTTGTCTACCCTTGATATATATTATACCTACCTCTAAGGGTACTCGTGACGCAGGTTGAAAAACACAGAACAAGAGTGTAATAATATTAATTATAAAAAGGTGCATCATGAGTTTAATTAAAGAGAGACCACAGGAAGAGTTATGATGATATTAAACATGCGAGGTGGTTTCAAGCCTGGTCATTCGTCACCGCTTTCCGCGACAATTTACATTACTCGCTCCGTCAGGACACGGCCGTACACTCACTTTAAATAACAATTAGCTCTGTAAAAATCCAAGATTTTCAATTTAAATTAAAATGAGAATGTTTTCTTAATATCTCGAATCGAATCTGAATTGAAGAATTTTAAATTAAAAATTGTTCTAATTGAATCCAAATCAAGTATTTTAAAGTTAAAACCCTTTGAATCGAATCAAAAATCGAAAATTTTAAAATTAAAAAAAGGTTTCTAATCGAGTCATGAAAATGTTAAAATCAATGTAGTTCGAATCGAATCTAAAATTGGATATTTTTAAAATTAAGATGATCTAATTTGAATCATAAATTGAATTTAAAATGAAAATGATTCGAAATGAATCCGAATCAAAGATTTTCAAATGAATATAGTTGAATGGTATCCGAATCAAACATTTTAGAAAAAAATGTATATATATAATTGAATACAAATCGAATTATTTTATAATTAAATAATAAGCTTAAATTATATCTATTTTTTTAGTTGTGTACAATAAAAAATATCAATAAACAGTGTCCAAATCATGACTAGATTTTTAATATTATGAGATTCTCAAGTTTTTATGGTCAAGTCAAAATATTTTTTTTAGTTGAAAATTAGATAATTTTTTTATTAAATTTCATTGGAACTTAATCTGTGATTTATTTGTTTTTGAAATTTTGAATTCGATACGAATTTTACAAAGATTAAGACTCACAATTTTCAATCTATTACAAATCCTAACAAGATTCAGATTCGAATTAGAAATTTTGAAATGTCACACGGGCTAATTAATAATGATAGTTAATTATAGCGCGTGAATAAATTGTTCTTTGTAACGATAATAAAGTAAGTGTTTTATGAGAAGGTTCGGTTTTACATTGGATCAGAGTATACTCAAAAACAAACAAACAGGATGAGAAGACAAATTAGGGTTTGTATTTCTAGCGATCGGCCTACTCAGCCGTTTTGTATAATAAATAGGCTTTCTATTTTTATGACACCCAACTTATCAACTATTACGATATTTACTGTAATGTTAAGCGGTTTGGTAAACATTCAAATTATCACAAATTTGCACTAATTAATCTAAAAGTACAATATTAATATGGTAAAATTTAAGGACACTAAAATGGTGGATGTAAAATAATTAATGTAAAAAAAACCACTTCAGTTGTCGAATGGTTTAACGTGCTAATATAACAATAGACTAGACTGTAAATTACGAGAAGATCGTGGTTCAAACCCAGTCTATTCTGAGGATGTTTTTTTTTCCAAAATGATTTCCCACACTATATCCACGCAAATGCGAGTACACTTCCTCTGAATTCAACCTACATCATCCCTAACCCATTAGCGTAGCTATTATTATTATTATTAGCACCGCGTCTTACTACCCGTTCGGGTTATACGCACTTACGCTAATGTGTAATGGTAGGGTGATTGTGAGATGAAATGGAGGACCTACAGTTTAACGTGGGATCCGAACCACGGTGGAGGCCTGGCATTCCCCACATTCACAAGATGTCTTGTCAGAGGTGAAGGAAGGGTTTGGTAATCAGATAAAGCTGTGCCGGGACCGTGGATTGAACCCCGGCCGCCAGCATAGAATTCCGACACCTTACCCCTAGACCGCCAGGTCACCTAGCGTAGCTATTAACTAAGTGTTTAATCCGTGCGGGTAGTAAGACGTGATGCTAAAAAAAATTGACCCCAGAAAAAGTTCTTGAATTTGTAATTGTTCTTCCTATAGCAGATGAACTGTCCAGCCTAACAGTATTACTTAAAACTAGTTTCTTCCCGTGGCTCAATTATAGTGGTAATACACACGTAAGGATAGTATTATTTTAGACAGATCATTTCCTACGCATGAATTATTATTATTATTACTATTATGGGTTCTTTCTTACGACAGGTACATTCCTTTTGTAAGTGAACTTAGACCGCCAACGCACCCTGTCCTCTGCCTCCTCTTTCTTGAGCTCCCGGTAACCTGGTGGTCTAGGGGTAAGGTGTCAGACTTCTATGCTGGCGGCCGGCGTTCAATCCTCGGTCCCGGTATAGATTTATCTGATTACCAAACCCTTCCTTCACCTCTGACAATACATCTTGTAAATTTGGGGAATGCCAGGCCTCCACCGTTGTTCGGATTCCACGTTAAACTGTAGGTCCTCCATTTTATCTCACAATCACCGTACTATAACACATTAGCGTAAGTGCGTATAACCCGAACGGGTAGTAAGACGCGGTGCTAATAATAATAATTCTTAAGCTCCCAGAATTTTCTTCTTTCCTTCAAGTAATCCAATATATGACTCCTACATCTTCCTAAGCTCTTCTTTCCCTCAACCTTTCCTTCTATGACGTAGCACAGAAGACAGCTCCTCATAAGGACGTGTCAGATCCAGTTTGCTTTGTACCAAAGAATCACATCCAAAATAGTTCTCTTCTCACCCACTCTTCTTAGGACGTGTTCATTTGTCACCCTCTCTGTCCATCTGATCTTCTCCAGTCTTCTCCAGTACCACATTTCAAAGCTCTCCAAGTATCTATTTTTCATTTTCCTAAACGGGACATAAATAAAATAATTTAATACAAATATAACTTTTAAAATGTTTTATTCTAGTTGGTTTAACTATATATTCTGACTACGATCAATGTTTTAATTTCATCTTAAGACAGTTAAAATAAATTTAATTTTATATTTAATTGTTTATGAAACAATAACAGTTAATAATTTGATACTATAAATATGCTGCATTTTTTTTTCATATAGAATTGGTTTGTGGTTCTTGATATTTCGTTGGGTGACCTGGTGGTCTAGGGGAAAGGTGTCAGACTTCTGTGCTGGGGTTCCGGGGTTCAATCCTCGGTCCCGACACAGATTTATCTGATCACCAAAACCTTCCTTCACCTTCTGACAAGACTTGTATTAATCACAACTTGTGAATGTGTGGAATACCAGGCCTCCACCGTGGTTCGGATTGCACGTTAAACTGTAGGTCCTCCATTTCATCTCTCAATCACCCTACCATTACACATTAGCGTAAGAGCGTATAACCCGAACGGGTAGTAATACGTGGTGCTAATAATAATAATAATAATAATAATAATAATAATTGATATTTCGTTAAATTGAATATTGTAGCTATAAGAAAACATACAAGAAATGTGAAAACAGCTGCTTGACGTCTTTTTCCTGATTAAAATAAACACCTACATTTCAAACACTGTCGACAAATAATGTAAGCCGAAGTAATCTATTCTATAAGGGGGGAAAAAAAGGGCAAAAAACTTTCAACTTGAAAATGGGAAGGATTTTCAAATCCGAGGCATAACGAAGAGGATATATTTTATTTCTAAATGGGCTTGTCCTGTGATTCAATTAGTATAAAGATATAAGCTGGGTATTAAGTATTAGATGTAAGTTCGTAGTTTATTTTAGCTTGTTATTCGTAAACTGAGATATCTTTTTTTTTTTAGAAAATGTTAATAAAAAAATACATAAACAAATACAAGTTCTATGCATAACAGTTTTAAATAAATATACGCACTATCTCATAGAACTGTGACAAATTATTATGTTAATTTTTTTTTTTTTTTTTGCA
>CABFVX010001296.1:104836-122116 GCA_902151425.1 Timema shepardi | reverse complement strand
TTTTTTTTTTTTAGAAATTATAAGCTAAAAAAATATTTATCACTACAATTACCCAGGATAGAAGCATATATAGGGAAGACTATCTCTTACATCATTATTTGATATTATTAAAACAAAAAAATCACACCTAGACACGGGAATCGAACCCGGGACCTTTGGCTTAGTACGCCAATGCCTTAACCGTTGAGTTCTTCAGGAATCGTACCATACCCAGGGTAATTCTCCACTCCAGGTGTAGTTTTCAATTTATTATATTTAGCCCTGCGTCTTACTACCCGTTCGGGTTATACGCACTTACGCTAATGTGTAATGTTAGGGTGATTGTGAGATGAAATGAAGGACCTACAGTTTAAAGTGGAATCCGAACCACGGTGGAGGCCTGGCATTCCCCACATTCACAAGATGTCTTGTCAGAGGTGAGGGAAGGGTTCGGTAATCAGATAAATCTGTGCCGGGACCGAGGATTGAGCCCCGGACCCCAACACAGAAGTCCGACACCTTACCCCTAGACCACCAGGTCAAAATTTACAATTTAAAGAATATTATATTTAGTTACGGCCATAACTGTAATTATTAAATATAGCTTGGCTATTTGATCAATCATAAGTACTTGAGTTTAAATTTTCAAGCTGTGCCAAGTTTAGCACGAACACTTAGCCTACAGCATTTACGAGGCTAGACAAAATATACATACAGGATACGTATTAAAAAAATACTATTATTGTTATATCATCATCATCATCATCATCATCATCATTTACAGACTCCAGCTACGCGGGTGCGGAACACAAGCACTCTCCACTTCTTCCTATCGTCGTACGATTTTTGTTCCTCTGCGTATTCCCAATTAAACCCTTTTTTTCTCCGCCTTTTGATCTCAAATTTTCCATCCATCGTTTCCTTTCTATTGTTTTATCAAAGTACCGCCTTGCTGTTATAGTGTTATCCATTTTCATCACGTGGCCATACCACTGACGTCATCTCTCGCCTCAAACTTCGGCGACCGGGACTATGATGTCAACATATTTCCTGTTTACTTCGTTTCCGATCCTGTTTTCCTGATCTTCTGTATCGTAGTTATAGCTTATTTCATTTCCTCTGCTTGGATTTTGCTGTTTTTTTTTCTTTTTTTAATTTAGCACCACGTTTTACTACCCGTACGGTTTATACGCAAGTACTAACTAAACTAACTAGCTAGGAATTAGGAAAGTTGAATATAGAGGAAGTGAATCCGCAGTTGCGTAAAAGGAGAGTGGAAAATAATTTAAGAAAAATCACCCCGGCTCACCCGAGTGAGGTTTTAACCTCTATCTCCCCGTCCTAAGCAGTCTAGCTAAACACGAAAATTGCGGGTTAGCTAACTACCCCACCAAGGCGGGTTTTGATATTGTACTTGTCTTGAAGGCTATATGTTTCTAATCCATAGATAAAGTTTAGGTGTGAAGCATTCATTTGGTAGAACAATACAATTCAAATCGGATATTAAATATCCGTGTCGGTTTTATTAGGGATTTTTTCATCCTCTTAACAGCCTAATTTAATTGGTAAGATCATAAACTATGTATATGTAAAACTGATATTTTAAAATAATTCAATATTATAATAAAAGTAGGTCTTTACAAATAAGAATAACTTTAGGGGCTGAGAGAGGATGGAAAAACCATAACAATAAATCACTTGTAAAAAACCACCCTCAGTTCATTGAGCCAAGATTCGAACCTTTGCCTCCTCGTCAACAACTATCGAGAGCTATTTGCTAAACACGCGTTCGATCGCTCGCACGCTTGTCAGTCTGACCGAACCCTAAACGGTGAAGGCAAGTAACTGTTCATATATTTAAAAAATAAAACAAAACAAAAAACTCCATACTTAATCCATTCTCACTGACTTACTCCAGATTTCCCTGCCCTTGAATACTCCCTTCGCTTCAACAACATCCATACATCGAGTCATACATGCTCTTTTATACTTAAAACTCTTAATGTTTTTATTTTTCACACATTCATCTACAACATTTAGTAATTTAATGGAAGCTTAAAAAATGTAAGGTATATGTGACCAAAAAAAACCTTTTCTGTGGCTTCAGCTTCGTCTTTGCTTGGCGTTTTTCAATCTTCACTTCGTTTTCACCTAGCACACAGAATAAGTAAACTTTCACACACCATAAAAATAGTTTCGTTCACCGATTATTATTTTGTTAGTTAAATATTGCCATAAAATAAAAAAAGTGGTCAATTATTCTCGGTATTATTTACAACATAATAATGAGGCCAGTCAGTGTCCAATAATACTGGTTGTCAATTATAATTTAAAATAGCTGAATTAGTATCATGTTTCTTCATGAAAGTGTATGTACAGTGGGTCCATAGTTGTTTCTCAGCCAAACTTGTCGTGACACTCATATTATAAGAGGGGGGAGGAGAGGGGGGGCGCAGAAGAGTCAACACGTATTTTGGTGTAATGACATGGACCGATAATTGGTATATTAAACATTTTGTGGCTGTTATCTAAACCACCTCTAAATTGTCACGGTCTATTCCACTTCTTTTGAAACTACCTATTTAGGCTATATACATTTAAGATGATTACTCTCATAAGGTAGGGATAAAGAAGGAAGCATTTAAGAGGTATTCTACCCGAATTTGAATGGAAGGTGAGTGGGGAAACTATTTAGTAAAAATAAAAACTCAGTAGACCCGGCCTAGATTTTAACCATGGTATCCTCGTCAGTGAACCAGATTAACAAGAGAATGAAGCCTTAGACCATCCGGCCACTGAAACGCGATTTATTTGATGTTATTTTGGCAAACAGGATTGCTTTCTCGCTTCCCAACAGTCACGTGTTTATTTGTAAGCCTGTGATATGAGAGTTCTCTGTGACATATTTAACATATTTTAAAATATAAATGAATACGTGTTAATTAATGCGTATGAATCTAATAATATTATATTCCACCCCAAATTCAGTTTTAAGTGTACCTGATCATATCAATTTGATAGAGGCAGTGTTTGCCAATAAATTAAGAATAAATTTATGGTTGATATTACATTTAAAAATATATATTTTGTACGATTAATTTATTTCCATCGTCGTTATAAATAAAGCCTTAAAATTATTTTAGTTCATTCAAATGTCTAAAATAATGGTTAAAAGTCTTATAAGATAGAACATTAATTATAATATGTTAAATTATTTTAATATCGCACCCAAAGCTTGTTTATTTCTCTTTTAAATTAATAAAATAATTAATTTATATATATATATATATATATATATATATATTCTGTAGTTTAAAGGAATACATTTATATTTGATCAAATAATTTTCTTAATAGTGACGTATAAATAAATATTAGTGTTCTGTAAAATCCTCATTTAGTAATATTACATCCAATTTTTATTATTTTTATTTATTTTTTAGTTTAGTTTCTTCATATTTAGATTCTGAACGTAGAAGAGAACATTATAATAGTTATTATGGCAACTATATAGATGTTTTCTTCAAATCTTAGAAAACTAATTCCACAAATCCTTTTGGATGTTCAAAACTCAAATTATCAAAAACATTTCAAATTCTAAATTAACTACCTATATTTTAAATTATCAAATATGAATTTTTAGAGCTAATATTTTATGATACCTAATTGTAGTCTAACCCAACACAGTAATTGCACTAACTAAGAAACACGACGTTAGAACATTTATTTAGCACTTAAATGAATTTAAATTCACATCATAGCCGAAACAAATTATCACTTAATTTTTGTGTTTTTTTATCTATAGGAATTAAAGTAATTAATATTAGCAAAATAAAAATTAAGGAATAGAAAGCAAACAATAAAATTATGTTTACTACTATTCAGCTTTAAATCCGAGATTCGGAACTGGCAAGTAAAATGAATATTCGGATTCGATATTTATATTCGAGAAATAAGTGAATCCAACAATTTTTTTTTTATAAAATGATAAGAATAAAGTGTACTCAACTTCTACATCTCAAGTTCCATAAAGACCCCAAAATAATTTATTTTAGAAAAAAGGACAAAAAAAACTCATTTAAACATTACCTAAGTGAATTCAAAAGGCCTCATGATTGTCTAAAAGATGGCAGCACTAGCTCAATTTAAATCTCATTAGAATGGTCTCATGATTGTCTAACAGATAGATGCACTAGCTCTTTTATTTAAAATTGAACTATCCCCCCCTTTTCCTTTGTACTCTTTGTATTATGTTATAATAACAATTATATTGAATATAAGTTGAAATAATAACAGTTTCACAGTGTATTTCTAAGCAGTAGATCATATCAACCAACACTTGACCTAGTATATTCACTTGACTTCAGGCACCCAATTCTCCAACTCACAAAAGATAATATTTGTTCTCATATTAGGGTCTCCGCTCACTGAATAAACCTCCTCAAGCCGGGAAGAATGGGAAAAAGTAAATAAAACTGCAGATGACAGACTGGCGAGAGTAGAATCGTAACGGAACCAGTTTTGGGATCCCCAAATCATTCTGTCTTAAAAAAGTGGATCGCGACAGAGTTTAAAGTTGTCTTTGGTGAAGTTGGTAATACTGCTGTACGTCCTGTTAATGGTTATTGTGTAGAAAAAAAATCATAGCAAAAACAATGATAATGATGGTTCATCATTCCCTGGAATTGATAACTACCATATATTTACTATGGACGTGCGGATTAATTTTTTCATGAATACATGGAACTTTAAAATAAAATGAAGTAAGTGAACAATTAATTAAACACAATATTTATGCACGTATTATCTAAAATAAATTTACATATATGTTTATTTCACTTTTTTTAATAATTATTTATTTAATTCAGTTTTATAAGATGAGTTATGTAAACTTGTACCTTTCATCTACCATGTAAGGTAATAAGCTTACCTCTCATTGTTTCACTATGGCGTAGCTTTTAAGATAGAGCCATAGTCTAATCCGTCAAGGTAAGACTTTCAGGGTAAACGAAGTGTAGTTCTTTTTTTTTAGCGCCGAGTCTTACTACCCATTCGGGTTATACGCTTATCTACTAGCTACACTAATGGTTTAAGGGATTAGGAAGCTTATCTTTATAGGAAGAGTACCTGAATTTGCGTGGAGGGAGAGTGGAAAACTATTTTGGGAAAAACCACCTTCAATACACCTGACTAAGATTCAAACCTCTACCGTCTCTTCATCTATTCTAGTGTGAAAATAGCGCTTTAGACCACGTGGCCACCGAAATTAGTAGTGTACGTATTAAAACTTTATATTTTTAAAAGTGATAATCTCAGCCAAGCCATAATAAGTGAAAATCTTTGAAATTTTATCTCTTATTTATTGAGATTTTGACATGTGATTTAGCTCTATGTCAATATGTATGAATAAGGTTTTTAATCTGTGCCGGTGTATTTTAATTTGAGTTTGAACAACAACTAGGTATACTGAATAATTAATTTGTTTTTCACGAATGTAATTTTTCAACCACTACTAAAAAAAAATGCTGTTGCATAACTGACTCAGTGGTGTAGTAGTCAAGTGCACCTGGCTACTAGTCTAGGAGTGCCAGGTTCGGCTCATAGCTGCTGCCTTGGGTATTTCTTTTCCGAAATGGGAATTTCTCAAACGGTCACCAGGGTTTGGTTAGTTAGACTATAGTTAGGTTTAAGAGTTTCCACTGGTTCCACACCCTCATACTCATTATCATCATCACCACATCTCATCTGGACATGGAAAGAGCCTCCACGGAAAGGATGTACGATCAGTACATTCGGGATTCCCTTGAAGTCCGGAACATTAGTACTGGCTGATCTTTCCACTAATGGGATACGAATATTTATGAAATTAAATAATATTTAAACATTATTTAACGGAAAATATTTAAAAAACGCGACTTTTGAAATAAAATAGATACAAATGTACATATATTTTGTTCTTAATATATATCTTAAGACTGTATTTGAGAATAATAATGTGAATAATATTGTTCCTGTCATCGTAGAGTCATGTAAACTGATCATTTCTTTTTCCCCACATAGGACAGGTGCTGCTCTTGTGGCAGTGTTGAGCATCTTACAAACAGTCTGCACTATGTATCCATCTCCATCTAGGGAAAAGAGATACATTGTGTATCCTTACCCCGGCAGCAAAGTAGAGGTAAAGACAATTTACAAGACCAATAAGTTCAATATTTTTTTTTTAAATTAATGCTTAACTAATTTCATAAATAATTTATTAGTTGACGAGAAGTATAATTTTATTGATTTTATTCCCTAGTTATAATAAGGGTTATTTAAGTATTTATTGAAAGAAGTTATATTGAGTAGGGAAGATCAGAATAAATGAATCAGCATTAGCAGGGCTGTATCGGTGGAAAGGTTTGGCTCAGCGGGGTAATTGACTTTATGGCAGGGTTATTTTAGGAGCAGGGCTCACTTGAAGAAAGTTATATAGATTGATTTAATCAACTCTGACCAAAACCATCAGGATAAGGTCATAATAATTGTGATATTTCCGAAAAATCTACCGAGGGTATTATTATTATTATTATTAGGTGTTCTGTCTTAAGACAGGCCCATTTCTTTTGTCAATGAACTTTGACTGCCAATGTGCCCTGTCTTCTTCCTCATACTCGAACCCCCCTAATTTTCTTCTTTCCTTCAAGTCATCCAATATTAGAATCCTACTTCTTCCTAAGCTCCTATTTCCCTCGACCTTTCTTTCTATGACGTAGCACAGAAGACAGTTCCTCCTAAGGACGTGTCGGATCCAGTTTTCTTTGTACCGAAGAATCAAATCCAAAATGGTCCTCTCCTCACCCAACTCTTCTTAAGATCTCATTCGTCACCTTGTCTGTCCACCTGATCTTCTCAAATGTTCTCCAGTATCGTATTTCAAAGCTCGCCAAGTGTTTGTTTGCATTCTTCCTGAGAGTCCAAGCTTCTGCTCCAAATGTAGCATTTCATCGGTTTCTTCCTCAGTTCTAAACTCATCTTGCTGGTCAGCAGTGACATCTTCTTGTTGAAAGCTTCCTTGGCTATGATGATCCTCCACCTACTGATGGTTGGTGCATTTTATCTTAAGAATAATTTAAAGCCTCATTCATGCTAGTTTCAAGCTGATTTATTCTATTGCCCATTTTAAAGATGCGATTTAAAAAAAATTGTTTTTAAAATATGCTTAAACAGTTTCACTGATATCAATTCCACTTTTTATTAAAGTAGAACACTGAAAACCACACCATAATGTGACTTATTTTGAGGTATTTAAAACGTTCACTTTTTGAACCGACTGATTATGTCAATACACGACTTTTAAACTAATACCCGCCTCGGTGGCATAGTAGGTTAACGCGCTTGTCGTGTTGAGCTCAACCGCTGAGGACGGGGAGATCGAGGTTCGAATCTCGGCCGGGTGAACTGGAGGGGTTTTTTCCTAAATGGTTTTCCACTCTCCCTCCATCGCAAATGCGGGTTCACTTCCTCTATTTCAACCTTCCAAATTCCTAGTCCATTAGAGTAATTAGTACATAAAGCGTATAACCCGAATGGGTAGTAAGACGCGGTGCTAAATATTATTATTTTAAACTAATTTAAATTCAAAAGATATACAATACCCACCCCACCCCCCCCCTCCCACCTCACCCAGCACCCGTTAATTCATCACCGCCAAAGAAAGAAACCCACATTTCACTATTGATGAATCTATCGGTGATACCGGGAATTGAACCCGGGACTCTTAAGCTCAATAAGTAGACAAGTTACGGTCTGAGATAAGGTAACGGGTGCGAAGTCTGGTCCAAGATGTATTACTCACCTAAGTTAGGCGTTATCTGAGGGGCGGAAGGGAGTGGGAGCTTCTGAAGTGGGGATTTAAGTGAAGAGGGAAAAGGTTTTGGTTTTTATTGTAGTTTTCATGGTCGGTCAAGGTTGTTTTTTTTTGCCAAAATAAATCAAATATTTATCTAAGAGTTAAATTTTCTTCCCATGGTGATATCAACAGTTGTTGAATATCAGTCACGATCATAGCAGCATTAGATTAGAAACTTTTTAAATGAAAAGAATTATTAATATTAGCGCCGCGTCTTACTACCCGTTCGGGTTATACGCACTTACGCTAATGTGTAATGGTAGGGTGATTGTGAGATGAAATGAAGGACCTACAGTTTAACGTGGAATCCGAACCACAGTGGAGGCCTGGCATTCCTCACATTCACAAGTTGTGATTAATACACGTCTTGTCAGAGGTGAAGGAAGGGTTTGGTAGTCAGATAAATCTGTGCCGGGACCGAGGATTGAACCCCGGACCCCTAGCACAGAAGTCCGACACCTTAACCCTAGACCTCCAGGTCACCCTAAATACAAATAAAAAGTAGTCATTAAATTATATGACACTCTTGAAAGATATTCAACAACTGTTGATATCACCATGTGAAGAAAATTAAACTATGTATTGGAGAAATATTTTTTTCCTGAACATTTTTTTTTATTTTCCTATAAGAACTCCAAAAATAGTGTCCTTAATTCCCGTGCCCTACATCTTCCCCTTAAGGCAGATGTCATTACGTTTTATTTATGATTTCTTCTAACGTTTCGTTCTAGGTTATCGCAGGGTTCGGGGTACCTATAGCGTTTGACTTCTACAGTTTGACGATGGGGACTAAGTTTAAATACAACTACCCTCTACCCACGAACATCAGCGAGTACACCTACCCCTACGTCACCTACCAAAGGAGAGAGCTTCAAGGACCCACACGATGGGAGTTATACAATATACTGGAGACCACTTTACAAAGGTGACGTCACTTCTATTTTTATTTCAACCACCACATCACGCTACTCGTTTGGGTTATATGCATCTATAGAATTAGATCATTATTTCAAGTCATTAAAAACTTAATTATTCTACTATAAAGCCACATGGCTGACTCACTCACCCACTCACATTAATGTTCACCCACTTTCAGATGAGCTAGAAATTTGAAATTTGGCCTCTTATGGCTTCTAGTCTGTAACCGACGGGAAAAGTTTTAATATAAAATTGTACTGATTACAAATTATGTAATAATCAAAAATAAATCACATCCTCAGCGATAACTAATTACCTGCTTCGATAGCAGCGTGGTCTAACGCGCCATTCTCGCAGTCGATGACGGGGAGATCGAGGTTCGAATCTCGGTTTGGTGTACCGAGGGTGGTTTTTCCAAAATGGTTTTCCACTATCCCTGCACGAAAATGCGAGCAAACTACCTATTAATATAACCTTCTTGGGTGACCTGGCGGTCTATGGGTAAGGTGTCAGACTTCTGTGCTGGGGGTCCAGGGTTCAATCCTAGGTCCCGGCACAGATTTATCTGATTACCAAACCCTTCCTTCACCTTTGAAAAGACGTGTATTAATCACAAATTGTGAGCGTGTGGTGGAATGCCAGGCCTCCACCGTAGTTCGGATCCCACGTTAAACTGTAGGTCCTCCCTTTCATCTCACAATCACCCTACCATTACACATTAGCGTAAGTGCGTGTAACCCGAACGGGCAGTAAGACGTGGTGCTAATAATAATAAAATAACGTAAACGTAAATACATTCTTAAAATAATAATAATAATATTTAGCACCGCATCTTACTACCCGCTCGGGTTATACGCTTTAAGTACTAATTGCGCTAATGGATTAAGAGCTGGGAAGGTTGAATTAGAGGAAGTGAACCCACATTTGCGTGGAGGTAGAGTGGAAAACATTTATGAAAAACCTCCCTCAGTTCACCCGACCGAGATTCGAACCTTGATCTCCCCATCCTCGGTGCCAGAGCTTTACATTCTTAAATCTTTTACTAAATTAGTGTAGTGTGCTTTTTGCTCCCCCCACCCCTTAAACCTCTATCTTACCTGAATACAATTTTTTTAGCATCAAATCTTACTAACCATTCGGGTTATACACTTATGTACTAAAAGGTAATGGATTAGCCGTGGGGAAGGCTGGATTTAAAGGAAGCGTACCCGCATTTTCGTGGAGAGAAAGAATGTGAAACAATATAGGGGAAAAAAACACCCTCAATACACCAACCGAGATTGAACAACGATATCCTTGTCATTGGTAGTCTATAATTATTGCGTGAGTGACGTCTTATACTATGTGGCCACCGAAGTGGGTTTATTTTATTTTATTGCATCACGTTCGGGCTATACTCATACTGACTAATTATATTAACGTGTTATGGATGAGAAAGGTTGGAATTAAGTTCAAGTGTACTCACATTTGCATGGAGGGAGAGTGGAAAACCATTTGGGTGAAACCAACCCTCCGTACATCTGATGGGAAATTTAATATCCTCGCTCTCGGCAGTCTAGTTTATTTCGTGAATGACGTTTTAGACCGCGCGTCCATCGAGATGGGCTTTAGTTTAGTAATATATTTTAATTTCACTAGTAGGGAAGAGATGAGAAAGGTAGTATTAATAGGAAGTGCACCTGTATTTTCATGGAAGAAGATTGAAAAAAAAAATTATTTATCTATTTAAAGTTTATTGTGGTATTACTAATGTAACATTAAGTTTTATTTAGCACCACGTCTTACTACCCATTAAGTACTAATTATTCTAATGGATTAGGAATTTAGAAGGTTGAATTAGAGGAAGTGAACCCGCATTTGCGTGGAGGGAGAGTAGAAAAACATTGAGGAAAAACCACCTCCAGTTCACCCGACCGAGATTCGAACCTCGATCTCACCGTCCTCAGCAGTCGTGTTCAACACGACAAGCGCGTTAGCCAACTACGCCACCGAGGCGGGTTATATATATATAACATTAAAACTTTTATAAATATGGTTGAGTTTACTAAAAAGAAATGGAAATATTTTGCGTCCTGACCAAAGTTTATTTTATAGCAAAGTTTATCTTATTGTTATATAAAAAAACACAAATAGTTTCCTAACAAAAAATATAGAATGTTAGAAAAATAAAAATCAAAACTTAGTAGAACGCGCTTAAATCCCTTCTACTGGCGATTACGTTGAGTTAGACCCACATTATTGTTAAGAGCACTCGCTCTATTCATCTTAGAAACATTATTTCTCTCCTCCCTCCTCCATTATGCTAAGCTAACGTGATGTTCATCCGCTCTTAGCCAATATAACATTCCTACCGATATCCGATTTTCCGATATATTGACATTTTCAAAATATTTGTATCAGCGGTGATATAAAATAAATGTCTTTTTTTTTAATTTGACCTACAAAAAAATAAGGTTAGATATCGGTAAAATGGCAACCTTTATCGATTTATAATTTTAGATATTGGAATTGGCTTTTCTTTATCTATAGACTTGGAGCAAAGTGACGTATTTCATCACAACATAGCAGACAAGATCTTGCAAGTCAGATTATATATTTTACATTCTACGCAGGGTAAACTTATTATTATTATTACTATTATTATTATTATTATTACTATTATTATTATTATTATTATTATTATTATTATTATTATTAGCACCGCGTCTTACTACCCGTTGGGTTTTACGCACTTACGCTAATGTGTAATGGTAGGGTGATTGTGAGATGAAATGGAGGACCTACAGTTTAACGTGGGATCCGAACCACGGTGGAGGCTTGGCATTCCCCACATTCACAAGATGTCTTGTCAGAGGTGAAGGAAGGGTTTGGTAATCAGATAAATCTATGCCGGGATCGAGGATTTAACCCCGGCCGCCAGCATAGAAGACTGACACCTTACCCTCAGACCGCCAGGCCACCCTAGGGTAAACATAAATTTAAAACAAACAAATAAACAAATAGGATATTATGTTGGTTATGTTTGGAGATAAAAATTTGATACCCACCTCGGTGGACGAATGTTCTAGGGCATCACTCTCGTACTAGACTAACCTGCCGATAACGTAGAGATCAGGGTTCGAATCGTGGTTGGGTCCACCGGGGGTGGTTTTTATTAAAAGGTTTCCCACTCTCTTTCCATGCGAATTCAGGTAAATTACCTCTAGAGATGCTTCCTTATTAATCCTTATCCCATTAGAGTAATTATAATCTATGCTTATAACCTGTGCAGGTAGTATGACACACGAAAACAAACAAAATGTGACGTAGATTCAGCAACAATTATTACAAATGTTTGCGTAGCTCTACCATGGAGACCGTTTGCATTTATATTGATTTGTATGATTAAAGTCTCTACCTACTGGAAAGGAAACATTCTCACCCTGATTTATTTCTTATGTGAATGGAGGCCTTGAAAACCACTAAAACCATCCTTAATTATCTCGGAATGGTTTGTTGTGACCCTGTTAAAAATTGACATTACTTGTTTAAGGAAGGCTTTTTATCATAATCTCAGGACTTGAACATTTCTCGCGAAACTTTGGTAAAAATGAAATTATTTTGTATTTAAATAATTTGTTTTTAAATGGTAAAACTTAAGATCAAAGGACATGATGATATCTGTCACCTCCGTTTTGTCGTGAAACATATTTTGAAATAACTAACCACTTATCTATTATATAAAGTGCGAGACTTAAAGACGGCATTGAAGTAAGGCGCGGTGACAAAATAAATAAATAACGCAAAATTTGTATCCATACGCGACGCGTTTATTCGCTCCGGTAAGCAAAGAAAGCAAGACATCTTTCATGAAGGGATTGTTCCAACTAGAAACTTTGAATGAAAGTTGTCGAAAAAAAAGTAAAACATCGTTCATAAAGTCACACGATTTTTTTTAACAAATTTAGAGTTTGAATAAAAGTTGTTGAAATAATAAATATTGCGATATTCCAATTTGTAACTTTTAAACGTAAGTTGTTGAGGGGGGAACCCCCTCCCCTCTTTTATTAATGTTGATATCATATCAAGGATTCGAGGCACAAAAATTACGTTTCAGAAAATAATTCAGAGTGTAATCGTTTACCATATTTCACAGCATAACCACCGCGTATTTTATGCCTAATTTTTGTGGGGAGAAAAGTGGGGAAATGTTTCACACGTTAATGTATTGTTATCAGACAATCACTAGTTTAGCTTGAGTGGGAAGATGCAAGTCTTAACATATCATGTGACTTACGCTTGGTACAGTAGCCCCACGGCTTCTTTGGTGCTGACTGACAGCTCACAGCTGACTTATGACAGTCAACATTTAGGCATATACCTAAATTTTTATTGTCAAAAATGACAGCTGCTAAACACATATTTTTTTCTAGATAATATGGTTCGGCGTAGGGATACGTAATTTGGTCTGGTAACTTTTTAAAGCTGTCAATTGTCAGCTGTGAGCTGTGAGTCAGCACCAAAGAAGCCATGGGGCTACTGTAGCTTCGTTTGTCCAAACATTATTTTTTTGCTATAAACCACGCAACTCGGCTTCCAGAAATATACCTAGTGACAGTCAGTCATGCATGCGCTGAAAATTCTAGGCTGACAGTGGGCGAGAAGACTATTAATCACGCAACCAACGTCAACAGTATATTGCTTCTGTTAACATTTTAAAATTGATATGATGAACAAGACTATATCACGCATTAATTATCCGATAACGTTTTATAAACCAATTTTTGGACTGAAAAAGCATGGTGCAACGATTCTGCGATGGCGATGATTTTGTGGTGAAATAAGTTATGGGGAGGTTTCATAAAGTGATTAATAATACATAATCTGCTTTCAAGAAAGTGTCATGTTTTATTTGTTAACTGAATACAGGGTTTTATAATGGCGTTACTGGTAATTACTTTAGTTTGGATAGTTTAAATAAAAAAAGTTTATCGAGCAACAGTTTAAGGGGCTCTGGATGGAGACACGGGGGTATGAAAGGGGTTTGGGGGGTGGGTGAAGTACATAACAAACTTTGAACTAATTTCCCAGTGAAAAACATGTTTGTGGGAAGAGATTTTTTTTTCTTCTGAAATTTATGTCGATACACCTAATTATGTTTCTTTTAAAACTTATTTTTTTTATTGCTGCACGTAGCACTGAACGTCAAATTTATGCGAAACTTATATTAAACTTAATAATTTAAGGAGTAAAGAGATGAATTTTTTTGGATCTTTTTTTTAGTTTTATACTGAAGGAAGTATGAGAAACCATTAATGAGAAAACCATCTCTAATGCAGCCAGCTGGCATTTGAATGTTACCCTCCAAATACAAAAATCAATAACGCTAGTGTTGGTTGGTATAGTCATTTAAAAAAAATGGTAAAGTGTATTTAATTCAATTTTCATAACAAGATCCTTTTGTAAAATATATACATTATTGCGGCCAACATTAATAATATTTTAATACACTAACTTCATATCGTAAGCTTGCAAGCGAGTTATACCAACCAAGTGGCCACCATCTGTTGGCCAATATAGGGCCAAAATCTGTCAATATAGGGTGTCATGTGGTCAGCACAACACATCCTCCGCTCATTAATATCAATTTTCTAGACCAAAACTGCTACTTAGTTATTAAATATATATCCTTTATTTGTTATCATGAGGCTAAGTTGACTCCTTTCCAGACTCACTGCTTCACAGATAAATCTGGAAGCGCCTGGGGTCAAACCTGGGACCTCTGGGTTAGTAGCTATGAACCATTTCACAAAGGCGGTCTTATAAAACATTAATAATTTTAATTAATGTGTGGTTATTATATATAGTAGATTCTGTAGAAAACATTATAAAAAATATATCCTGTCAAAATCATTTATAAAAATGGAGATTCTTTATAACAATTCATAATAATAATAATAATAATAATAATAATAATAATAATAATTAGCACCGCATATTACTACCCGTTCGGGCTACACCTTCTAAACAATTAATAAAAAGAGATCATGTACAAATCATGAATAAATAACCCTTAGTAAAAATAAATCTTTTAAAAATAATTATGAAGTAAAAACAGATTCTATAAAATAATTAATAAAATTATAACTTACGTAAAAATCACTAACCAAAATTAAAAAAACAACATTAAAATGCAGGTACTATTAATAAAATCAAAGTCTAAAACAATGAATATAAAAGAGATACAGTAAAAAAAAAATAGTAAAAAAGAGAGCGAATACATTTTTTTTTCCAAACATGTTCCTGTCATCTTCTCTGAAAGGTATCAAGCTTACTTTGAATGATTCCACTATGGTGGTATATCTTATAGAATGGGGCCATAGTGTAGTGTGTCAAGGTGAGATATGAGCATCTTTGTTGCAGATTCAATGTGGACGGTCGAGCATGTGTGCTATTGATGATATGTGAAGCAGCACACATCCCTCTCAACAGGGAAAGCGGTCTTCTAGAAGAACTTACACAAGTCTTCTTCACGTGAGTATATATATACATGTATACATACATAAAGCACCACGTTTTACTAACCGGTGTCGGACATCTGTGTATGGGGTCCAGGGGTCAATCCTCGGTCCCAGCACAGATTTATCTGATTACCAAACCCTTCACCTCTGACAAGACATCTTGTGAATGTGTGGGGTGCTAGGCCTCCACCGTGGTTCGGATCCCACGTTAAACTGTAGGTCCTCCATTTCATCTCACAATCACCCTACCATTACAAATTAGCGTAAGTGCGTATAACCCGAACGGGTAGTAAGACGCTGTGCTAATAATAATAATAATAATAATAAGGATTTTGAGGGTGATGAAGGTTACATTTAGGAGAAATGTACATATATTTGCGTGGAGAAAGAGTGGAGAAAACCATTTATAATAAAAACAGCCTCAGTACACCCAACCAGGTTTTCCACCTCGATATATATGTCATCATCAGTATAGTATATTGCAAGAGTGACGCCTTAGACCATGTGGCCACCGAAGCACGTCATGTTCGTAGCTGAATATAATGTAACAATTTACTAATACAGTCCAATCAAATTCCTCTCTCTCTCTCTGACCTTGGCAACAACAAAAAGACTCACTCCTGCTGGTACGTAGTCCTAAGGGAACACGAGGAAGAAGGTGTATTTTAAATAACGTACCAACATTCTCTTGTAGAGAGCGTATAAGACAATAATCCTCCACAGTCCCTCCGTTCCAGACCGAACCCAGTACCTCCTGAGGAGGAACTGTCCTTAAATTACGTAGGGGTATTGGAGGTCAATAATTTATTAAGTTTTCTTACTAGGGGTGTGAGGGTCAGAATACATCTTACTTAAGGAAGAAAAAAAAAATTGCCAGAAAAATATATATTCCTTATAAAATTTAATTTATATTTCATTTACTTAAGGGTTAGATATATTTTAATGAAATCAAAGTATTCTAAAATGTATTATCACTCGCTTTATTATCGATAGGGGTGACCTGGCGGTCTAGGGGTAAGGTGTCAGACTTCTATGCTGGTGGCCGGGGTTCAATCCTCGGTCCCGGCATAGATTTATCTTATAATTTAAGGATGTCCCCTAAGAGTCAAGTCCTCCGTCTGTCTTGTGGTTGATACCAAGGTGAGGAGATCCTTGTCATGTCCTCAGCCCGTCAGAGAGCGAGGGTGAGCAGTACCGGGAGTACGTGTCGGCGGAGAGGCAGGGGGCCGCCCATGAAGCTTCTTGTCGGCAGCTGTATCCGGAGTGCACGACCAGCTTCCTCGACCTCGTCACGGAGTGGGACCTTGGCTGAACAAACGTGCTGTTTTATATATGCATCGTGTGTTGTTTTCTCGGTCTCACGTGCTGTCTTATGTTTATTACGTGCTGTGATATATATGCCTCATGTGCTGTATTATATATGTCTAACATGCTGTCTTATATATGCCTCACGTGCCGTTTTGTGTGTCTCACATCGTGTCTTATATATGTCTCACATGCTGTCTTATGTACCTCATATGCTGTCTTATATACCTCATATGCTGTTTTGTTTGCCTCTTAACTTTGTCTTGTCTGCCTCTAATGGTATCTGTCCCACATCTACTTTCTCACATTCAGTGTCTCACACTCACAACCAATGTCTCACACTCACAACCAGTGTCTCACTCTCACAATCAGTGTCTCACACTCACAATCAGTGTCTCACACTCACAACCAGTGTCTCACTCTCACAACCAGTGTCTTACTCTCACAACCAGTGTCTCACTCTCACAACCAGTGCCTCACACTCACAACCAGTGCCTCACGCTCACAACCAGTGTCTCACTCTCACAACCAGTGTCTCACTCTCACAACCAGTGTCACACGCTCACAACCAGTGTCACACGCTCACAACCAGTGTCACACGCTCACAACCAGTGTCTCACACTCACAACCAGTGTCTCACACTCACAACCAGTGTCTCACACTCACAACCAGTGTCTCACACTCACAA
>CABFVX010001296.1:68933-80272 GCA_902151425.1 Timema shepardi | reverse complement strand
GGGGGAAGGGTCTAGTACAGAATAAAAGGTATGAATGCAAATTTATTCAACCATGTCATTTATCACTTTATTCATAAATATATAAAGTTTTGTCTTGTTGGTATTATGAAGGTTTTTCTTCTTTGGATATATAACTCTTTGTAGGATTTATAAATTAATTCTATATTATACGTGTAAACATTTTAATAAACCGTATCTTTCATCTGTGTTTACGAAAGAAGAAACCCCTTCAAGTCTATCAGTTGAAACAAGAAACTTTCAACGTAGATTTATTAATCCTCGTTTTAATAATGAAAACAGGCGTCCCCCCCCCCTCTCCTATTGAATGTATGGCGTCTCGTTTATGAACGTCTTGGAGCGTGAACTGCCCATAATGGGCGGGTAGGAGAGGGGTAGAGGGAGGGAAGCTACTAGATGTTTGTTTGTTTATCTTCAGTCGGGTTGTTTCTTATCTCACAGTGCCGGCGACTTGACAAGTCAAACATTCTCTCTCCCCCCAGAGGAGTTTTGTTTCAAGAGCGGCTCGATATTCTACTGTTTGTTCCTGAGGCCGATAAAAGGGGAAGGTAAAGTTAAGGTTAAGAAAGAATAAAAGTGGAAAAATAAATAAAAAAATATGGGGTTTTTTTTCTTCAGAGTAACAGATGTATCGATTAGATAAAAGACTATATTTATCGTTTTCTCAACTTTATTATTAGCGAATATAACAAAAAATAGGAAAGGATGATCATATACAGTGCAGTACAGTTTGCAAAGAAAGAACCTCATCTGACAGATATAAAAATCAGTAGATTTACTCTTGTGTGTTCATACGTCAAGTCATGCGATTTTCAGCATGTAAATTTCAATAGATATTATCAATGCTTATATTATTATTATTATTATTATTATTTGCACCACGTCTTACTACCCGTTCGGGTTATACGCACTTACGCTAATGTGTGATGGCAGGGAGATTGTGAGATGAAATGGAGGACCTACAGTTTAACGTGGGATCCGAACCACGGTGGAGGCCTGGCATTCCCCACATTCACAAGATGTCTTGTCAGAGGTGAAGGAAGGGTTTGGTAATCAGATAAATCCGTGCCGGGATCGAGGATTGAACCCTGGACCTCCAGCACAGAAGTTTGACACCTTACCCCTAGACCACCAGACAACCATGATGCGATAAAAATAGCTACAATTGGTACGATTTTTCCAGTATTGACAGCAAATAAATATTTAAATTTTCTAAAAGATTTTTTGCTAAGGTCCTACCGTACATTCTAACCAACTATACACATACACTAATGTTCAAATAGATTAGTTTTAAGACTTCTAAATTAGGCCTCACATTTTCACAAGCAAATTAACAAAACCTTTCACTAGATTAATAAGCGTTTTCTAATAATGTCTACTCTATTTTTTTTTTGCACATTTTCTTTCAATTCTACCGGGATATTTAAGCTCAATTTATAAGGGTAAGATAGTTATTAGTAAAGTAGAATTTATAAGAACTGTACCCGCATTTGCGTCGGGATAAGTGGGTTATATACTTAGATAATTAAATGTCTTGTGGGTTGCTGTTTGATTACAATTCCTTTATTTTTTTTAGCTTTCCGTCATACTACTCGTTTGGGTTATACTCCTATGTACTAATTACACTGTTTATTTATTTAGAGGTAGTGCCTTAAACCATGAAGCCACCGGTAGTCCTAGTAGCCTCCACACCCACTTTGCTGGCCGCGTGGTCTAACGCGCTACTCTCGAACACTAATACTACCGATGACTCGGAGATCTGAGGTTAGGATCTCAGTCGCTTGTACTGATGTTTTTAGAAAAAGGGTTTTCCAATTTCCCTTCACGCTAATACGAGTACACTTCTTCTAAATACAACCTTCCTCGCCCATAAAACACCTAGCGTAATTAGAACAGCCCAAACGGGTAGTAAGACGCAATGCTAAGAAAAAGCCTCTACCCATTTAGCGAGTATGGTAAATTATTTATATATGTATATATATATATATATATATATATTTTCTAATCTAACCCGCCTCGGGGTCGTATTTGGCTAACGCGCTAGTCGTGTTGAGCTCGACTGCTGAGGACGGGGAGATCGAGGTTCAAATCTCGGTTGGCTAAACTGGGGAGGGGGGGTTGTCCTTAAATGGTTTACCACTCTCCTCCCACGCAAATGCGGGTTCATTTCCTCCAATTCAACCTTCCCAATTCCTAATCCATTAGAGTAGTTAGTACTTAAAGCGTATAACCCGAACGGGTAGTAAGACGCGGTGATAAATAATAATAATGATAATAATAATTTTCCAATCTTTTTTCTAAGCTGTAATATTTTGTAGCAGGTGACCTGGCGGTCTAGGGGTAAGGTGTCAAACTTCTGTGCTGGCAGCCGGGGTTCAATCCTCGGTCCCGGCACAGATTTATCTGATTACCGATCCCTTCCTTCACCTCTGACCAGACATCTTGTGAATGTGGGGAATGCCAGGCCTCCACCGTGGTTCGGATTCCACGTTAAACTGTAGGTCCTCCATTTCATCTCACAATCACCCTACCATTACACATTAGCGTAAGTGCGTGTAACCCGAACGGGTAGTAAGACGCGGGGCTAATAATAATAATAATAATAATAATAATAATATTTTGTATGGTAGTTTTTTCCTTGTGCAACGGACCAGTCAAGCCACTAGGTTAAGCTAACGAGCTTCCAGAACCAGAAGCGAAATCATTAGAACGAAACCAGTTATTCAATCTACAATAATTTCACACACGAGTAAAAACCTGTTTCTTATCACGTGATAACCTTCGAACAACAAAACGAAAATAATCCTTCTCATTGCAGTGGATTCCAGTCCTTTTAAAAGAGTTCGTTTTTGAATTATTTTTTTCGCTCCGCCTGACGAATTGAACTTGTACAAATGTCGCAAAATTCGATGGATTGGATCAAATCAGTTTTGATTTCGCATTTTGAGGAAACCGGAGTAATCTCTAAAGACACTGACACGACCAGATGCTGTGTCGTACCTTTGAGTAGTTGCGGTCGCGCCTCGACACTGTTTCGAGTAGAGCTGATCGCCGAGACGTGTCCGATCGACGAGGGAGGAACCAAATCCATCCTAAGGCGTGACATGGTGGTAAAAATATTCCCGGAACTGGAAATATTCAGTCAGACCTTTAATTCCGAGGGACAGTTTCACAACGAAGGTAAGATGTATCTTGACGTGCTACCTCTTTTATTGGAGAGTGTCGCAAAGGGTGGGGGAGACCACCAGTCTCTTTTGGAAGTCTCTTCGCTGATCCCGAAATGCTACCACGCCCGATTCGGTAAAGACCAAGGACTTATCGCCTTGCAAAATCTCAGCTCCGAAGGTTACAGACATTCTGAACCAACGATGGATCTGAAACACTTATCGATGGCGCTAAAACACCTGGCGAGATTCCACGCTCTTTCCTACGCGATGAAGAAACATAACCCGACCACCTTTAGGACTGATATCGTAAAACCTATCAAATCAGTCCGAGAGGACCTGGCCTCGAACCAGGTGTTTTCAACGATTATGGAAACAACTTCTAGATTCCCATTACAGTTTCTCGAACAGTTTTACCCTCAAGAGTATCACAAGTATTCAGATAAGATCCGATATTTGCATCAACGTTTCGGAAAAGTGTGCGAGATGGTTAGTAAAGTTCTGTCACCTGACGAACCGTTGTCAGTTCTCTGTCACGGCGATTTCACCAGGAACAACATCATGTTCAAGTATGGTGACGACGGTGAACCTTGTGGGGTGAAGTTCTTGGACTTCCAGTTGGCGTCCTATTCCTCTCCGGCCATCGATGTCTCCAACCTTTTGTTCCTGAACACTTCGCCAGAGTTGAGAGCGGAACATTGGGAAGATATCTTCTCAGCCTACCACGCCGAGCTGTTGGCGGCGCTGTCTCGATACTCCCAGTGTCCGGTAGAGTCGCTGATAACGGAATATAGTTTGGCGACCTTTAGAGAGGACTTTGGAAGACACGCGATATATGGATACTTTTCGGCGGGGCTTTTTCTTCACGTGGCGTTGGGGCATCATGTGGAGACCAACCCCGACATGGTGAAGATTATTGAGACAAAAGAAGGCGTAGCGTCCGCGGTAAAGGAAGAAAGGAACAAAGCTGGCTTAGAAGTAAAAAGAAGATGGGCGGCACTTGTCAAAGAGTTTATTGATTTGGGATATATGTAAGAAATGTATATATCTTTGGTGCACTGTGTTTAATATCTCGCTCAGGATATTTACCAGAAAAAAAACCACAGGTTTAATTGAAACTCAAATAGCAAGAAATTACGTCTATAAATAATTTAAGAAAAATAAAAAGGTATTATTTAAAAAAAATAGCAATGCTAATGTGTGAAATACATGGTATGAAAGAATATTAAACGGGATTTTTCAGAGAAAATATCTCACTTTCTTTTTCTTGAAATCTACAGTCATCATATAATTTAAAACTAAATGATGAATATAAATGTATGAATTTTCTAGAACTTAATTGAATAGCATTTTTTATATTAATCATTCTCACAAATTAATTTTAAAAACACCAAAGCTTAGCCTAAGTTTTATTAAGAATTCTCAATTTGATTATTCAATTTTAAGAGCTTTGCACTATTTTGAATGTAAAACTACTTATGAAACAGCGTTGGGTTTAATTTATATTTTAAAAATAATCATACAAATAATATAATCCAAAATAGTAATTATGTTTGTTTATTAACTGGTTTTGGTAAAGTATATTTTTTAATAATATTTTATAATAAATAATCAAATCATACAATGGGCAAAGAAAAATAACAGTAATCAGACACAGACACACATATACCCACATAATTATATACATACACACACATATACCCACATAATTATATACATACACACATATACCCTCATAATTATATACATACATACATATACCCACATAATTATATACATACACACACATATACCCACATAATTATATACATACACACATATACCCACATAATATATATACACACACATATACCCACATAATTATATACATACACACATATACCCATATAATATATATACACACACATATACCCACATAATTATATACATACACACATATACCCACATGATATATATACACACATATACCCACATAATTATATACATACATACATATACCCACATAATTATATACATACACACACATATACCCACATAATTATATACATACACACACATATACCCACATAATTATATACATACACACATATACCCACATAATTATATATACACACATATACCCACATAATTATATACGTACACACATATACCCACATAATATATATACACACACACACATATACCCACATAATTATATACATACACACACATATACCCACATGATATATATACACACATATACCCACATAATATATACATACACACATATACCCACATAATATATACAAACCCACATATACCCACATAATATATACATACACACACATACCCACATAATATATACATACACACTGATATACCCACATAATATATACATACACACATATACCCACATAATATATACAAACACACATATATAAACATACGTACATACACAAATTCATACCTAATCACGCCTTTCCCTTACGGGGTAAGCAATAAACTGTGGATGTAGCTAAAAAGAACAACTATTATGAGTACTAATCCACCCTCACTAATTTTTTTTACATTTTCCTAACCTTTAATACTCCTTTCGCTTCAACAAGATCCATACACAGATTCATGGAAGCTCTTTTATTCTTAAAACAAACTTAAATTATTCTACAACATTTAGCAACGTCTTACATGGCCTACCTCTTCCCACACACTCTACCTTCATATATTTGCTTCGCCCCTTGATCCAAACTCGTCCTCTCAACATGCACAGTTTTTAATGACAAATTTAGAAACATTATTATTAGCACCACGTCTTACTACCCGTTCGGGTTATACGTACTTACGCTAATGTGTAATGGTAGGGTGGTTGTGAGATGAAATGGAGGACCTACAGTTTAACGTGGAATCCGAACCATGGTGGAGACCTGGCATTCCCCACATTCACAAGATGTCTTGTCAGAGGTGAAGGAAGGGTTTGGTAATCAGATAAATCTGTGCCGGGACCGAGGATTGAACCCCGGCTGCCAGCATAGAAGTCTGACACCTTACCCCTAGACCACCAGGTCACCAAATTTAGAAACAAAATTTAACTATTTTTATTCTATTGTCATTATGTATGTAACCTACTCAACTAGCTTCCTTCTTTTTAGGACAAAATATTTTTCTTTGTACTTTATGATTTATTATACTCATCACGCAAGCTAGGAAAATATGATTCATAACCATAAGAAACACTGTTCATACTATGGTTTTGTGTATTCTAAGTTTTAAATTCCTTTAAGCAGGCAACATGTTGACAAATTACTGACCGTATAATCTTCCTTATTTTCATTATAATATAGTTAATACTAGTTAAAATTTCCCTTAAATATTTGTATGTACAAATATTTTAGCAATGATGAAATCAAATCAACTATCCTAAATGAGCCAAGATACGGTGAGAATTAGCGAACAGGGGCTTAGTTAAAATGGCAGGGAAACTTAACATTTGTATTGTAGCAAATCTTATGACCAAAAAATAAATTGACCAAAATAAATAAAATATTACTTCATTATATACATTAAATTTAATCCCACCCTTCTCTCCCAAACATTCTAATCAACACAATTATTTTATAATAAATGGTTCATTAGCATTGAAGCATTTGAACAAAACACTTTTAAATGAATGGAGAAAGTCCTGGTAAAAAAAAATAATTAGTCAACGCCCATAACAGACGTTCAAGAACTGTTGAAACCTGCCACGTGGTGTATTGGTCATGCACCTGGCTCCTATTCTAAGGATTCCGGGTTCGAGTCGTGGATCGTACCCTGGGTATTCTTTTCTTAAGGGGAATTCAACGGTCACTAGGATTTGGTTAATTAGGCTTAAGTTAGGTTAAGTTAGGTTAAGACTCACCCCGGCTCCAAAACATCATACTATCATCACATCATCTTATTGCTGGTACGACGTGTAGACAACCAACCTCCTATGGTGTAGCCTGGATAACGTTATGTTCTCACAGATCGGCGAATAGTCTACACATAAGGAGTAATTTCCCTCCATGTCATATGTGCAATATGATAAAAAAAAAGAAGGAACTATTGAGATGTAAAAGGTTTCTCAAAAGTCACTTTGCAGTAAAGTATCACACGCACCTCGTAGTAGGTCTTCCAACAACAGAATATGTTGAAAATGTCTTGTACAGAACTAAAGACCTAGCTGGACACACATGTTCATATCTTTATCACATCCTCTTCGTGATATGATACATTATTATTATTATTATTACCGCGTCTTACTACCCGTTCGGGTTGTACGCACTTACGCTAATGTGTAATGGTAGGGTGATTGTGAGATGAAATGGAGGACCTACAGTTTAATGTGGAATCCGAACCACGGTGGAGGCCTGGCATTCCCCACGTTCACAAGATGCCTTGTCAGAGGTGAAGGAAAGGTTTGGTAATCAGATAAATCTATGCCGGGACCGTGTATTGAACCCCGGACCCCCAGCACAGAAGTCCGACACCTTACCCCTAGACCACCAGGTCACCTAGATATTAATATGTTTTCAGACCGTGTGGAACATTTCCGACATCTGTTGTCGGGATAACTGCTACGAGGTACGTGATAATTTACTGTAGATCCTACAGAAATTTTTGAGATCATCTGTATATATGTTGAAAATGAAGGTAAGGGTATATGTAGTATGATTTATTATTATTATTATTTTTAGCACCACGTCTTACTACCCGTTCGGGTTATACGCTTTAAGTATTAATTAAGGTAATGGATTAGGAATTTGGGAAGGTTGAATTAGAGGAAGTGAACCCGCATTTGCGTGGAGGGAGAGTGAAAAACCATTTAGGAAAAACCACCCCAGTTCACCCCCTGAGATTTGAACCTCGATCTCCCCGTCCTCAGCAGTAGGGCTCAACACGACTAGCGCGTTAGCCAACTACGCCGTCGAGGCGGGTTAGTATGATTTTTGTAGAAAGAACAGTATACGTTATTTATTTAATTTACCAAAATAATTTTTATATACTCTTATATCATTTCATGCTATCTGTCTTTGCCAATCTGTATAGATATTATCAATACCTAAAAAAATAACTCAAATAATATAGTAAATTGATATCAATGTTGGCCGCAAAGAATTATGTTTGAATTTTCTCTACTGTTCTTCTTCTGAAGTACTAGTAATATATTTTGGTTAAAAAAAAGTTTTTTTTTGTCATAGAAAAGGAAAAAATACGGATCTTAACACATATTTTCTTCCACGCTCATCTTAAGGTTGGATGTAAGGGTACGCCAGAAAAGGTGAGTTTTTTTTAAAAGTTTTCTTAACAATATTTTTTTTTAGCCAAAATAAATCAAATATTGCTCCAGTATAAATACAGAGTTTAATTTTCTTCGAACGGTGATATCAACAGTTGTTGAATATCTTTAAAGGGTATTATGGAATTTAATGACAACTTTTTCTCTTCATTTAAGAAGTTTGTCATCTAATATCGCTATGCTCATGACAGATATTCAACAAGTGTTGATATCACCGTGTGAAGAAAATTAAACTCTACGTATATATATATATATATATATATATATATATATTGTTGAAATATTCCATTTATTTCACTGAAAATAAAAAATGTTTGTCTCTAAAATTGCAAACATACTGTTCTTAACTCACAATCCCTATGCCCTACCATCTCACCTTAATCCTAGGGAAGTGGGATTGAGGGGAGAAGATAAACTCTCTTGGCTCTGCTTGGTCCAAAGTTCTGCAACTCGCACGACCCTACTCCGGCAATCCAGTGAGTAATTAAGGGGAGGACCAAATGGCAAGTTTTTGGTGTTAAACCACCAGCAACCACTACTGGGGCGAAACTTCCATTGTCCCTCACATAACTGGAGTTCCGTCTGTCTGTCCGTATGCCTGTCTGTCCAACTCTCGTCTCTCCTTCTCTGAATATCTTCCTCCTGTCTGCGGCTCTTGTGTTCTATCCTTCTATTTTCATCTCAAGTAACGTGTTTAATTACCCGCTCCGGCGGTCGCATGGTCTAAGGCGTCACTCTCGCAATAGACTGCACTGCGGATGACGGGGAAATAAGGGTTTTGAAGTCCGGTCGGTTGTACTGTGGGTGGTGTTTATTTTACTAAATGGTTTCTCTCTCCCCCTCCACGCAAATTCGGATACGCTTCCTTTAAACTAAACCTTCTTCGTCCCTAAAACATTTAGCGTGAACAGTAAAAATGCGTGTAGCCCGAACGGCTAGTAAGACGCGGTGCTAATAATAATAATAATAATTTTCGTCAAAATTACTTTAAGGGTTTCGGTTTGATGCGTAAATTCTAATTTTTAATTTTACCTCCGTAAGTCTTTGAGATATGAAATTACTTATCATTGCATACATGTGGATTTATTTATAATAAACATCGTTTACTTGAAATATATTTTTATAAAACCAAAAAATTTCAAGATATACACAAATAATGTATTTTTCTTTTAACTTTGCCAACACTTTAAGGTAAAATATTACGACCCTCAAAAAAATCTAGCCTTAGATGTTGACGTTTCATGACCCCACAAACCCTAAAGATTGTCTTTGCAATGCCGTCCATCCAACCCTAAAATTAATAGCATTTTACTAGAGGATGAAAAGAGAAAAATTCAATTTTCTCACTATCGGCTAAAACGATTCTCTCTCATTTTAGAATCAATAGTCAATAATTACATATTTTATTGGTCAAAATTAATAAAAGAGAAATATAATAACAACGCAATAACCATAAGATATCCCCTAGTAAAATGACGAAAATTTTAACCATGAGTCAAATTTTTAAAACGAATTGTTGGCCTTCGGGGATCCAATATCAATATTTTGTATTTATCCAAATATACAAATGAAGATTTTAATTCTTTAAAAATAAAATTATGAAATTTAAAACCACGAATAAAAAATGTTTTACGTATGTATAGCACGATTTGTTCTCGGGTTTGCTAAAATATTATATTACGAATTTCGAGTAAATATCTATATTTCTAAACAATAGAACGAGAAAGTTCGTGCGGAGTTCCATACCATTTATTTTCCCCCCGCATTTGGTGGAACAGGCGGACTAAACGTCAAACGCATCTGGTAAGGGTTTTTGTGTGTGTGTGTGTTTTTTTTGTGTGTGCTGGGTAGATCAGTGTTTAACACCGACCGGGTGTACTGCGCCAGAGCTACAGTGTGTCCCAAATATTATTATTATTATTATTATTATTAGCACCGCGTCTTACTACCCATTCGGCTTATACGCACTTACGCTAATGTGTAATGGTAGGGTGATTGTGAGATGAAATGAAGGACCTACAGTTTAACGTGGAATCCGAACCACGGTGGAGGCCTGGCATTCCCCACATTCACAAAATGTCTTGTCAGAGGTGAAGGAAGGGTTTGGTAATCAGATAAATCTATGCCGGGACCGGGGATTGAACCCCGGCCGCTAGCATAGAAGTCTGACACCTTACCCCTAGACCGCCAGGTCACCCCAAAATAATAACGCACACTGTTTAGAAGTATATATTCTAAATGTGCACCACCAGCCGATATGCATATTTCTCTAGCCGACTAATAAACTTTTATTAATCTTTTGGAACTATGCATAGTTTTGAGTGGGAATGAAGTAAATAAGAAAAGAACTTAAGGGAGGCCAAGATGGAGATGGGAGGAGCAGATAGCAAAAAAGTGTTCAGGTGAGAGGAGAATAACGGAAGCAATTAAAGGAGGAAGAATGGTGGGAGAATAGAAGAAGATGGAGGAATTTTACTAAACTGACCCGGCCACAAGTTGGAAACAGTTAATGATAATTATGATTATGATATCGACTGGTGTCACACATTTCTAACACAGATTTGGAAATACCGTATGTTTGAGACAGGTTTTACTAGGGACACCCTGTATAGCTAAGTTATTTCCCACTTCCTTAACGAAAAAAAAAGATACATTTCTTTTAAAACACTTATCTCCTTCATTTATAAACGATTAGTGAAATTAAACCAGTGATAGGACGGATTTTAAGACAAGGTATAATTTCTTTCTAATCAATAAAAATCACACCCGCCTCGGTGGCGTAGTTGGCTAACGCGCTTATCGTGTTGAGCTCGACTGCTGAGGACGCGGAGATCGAGGTTCGAATCTCAGTCGGCTGAACTGGG